>JACDRQ010000752.1:0-25775 GCA_013841215.1 Hycleus cichorii
GTGCCGCCATAATTCAAAAACGCCTCACTTTAGTAATCTCAGTGAGATGATTTTCATCAAACATAACAATTCAGTTAACAATAGAAAAGATGTCAGTGGAATCAGTCATATCTATAATTTTGTATCAAAAAGTAAGATCAATAATTAGTTCATCCTTGTGATAATGTATCAATTCTCAATTGTTTTTATTGTGAATTGAGTTTGCTATATCGATGTTAGGGATACTGTGGGCGTCAAATAGTTGATTGTAACTTGGGGATTTTTGATCGGTACTATTGTTTTGTTTCCTACAATGCGCGACATCGAGAACCCACCATTTTGTTTTCTGAATTTTCTCAACGATTTTGTCTGGAATATTTTATTATTGTTTGACTGTGAATTGTTTCAGTTTGTTACTTATTGTTCATAACTTTTATGAAATCATTCAAGAATTGTTCCATTGCTTGTTTTTTACTTGTATTTTGATGAGCATTTGTATCTTCGCCTTTTGAAAAAGGAGGTAATTGTTGCAATTTTATTGTTAATTATTGTTTGATTGTTGAGATATTCATTTTATTATTGATATTTGTATAACCATTGTCAAATTTTGTCTGATTCTCCAATTTGCTTTGTTTGTAGCCCTGAAGAAGTAACGAATCATTACGAAACGTTGGTTGTCCTTTTATAATAAAGATTTGATTCATTAATGGTTGGTCCTTATCACCCGTATAAACTATATTGAATTAACTATTTGAAGGACGAGGATATAGGATATTGTATTAGGATTGTATTTAATACTGTTGAAATACTTAATTTATTTGGGGGTTGGCCTTCTAAAAACCTTTAAAAGATTTATCTATTCTTGCACACACGCTGATTGGTTCAAATTTACCTACAACTGACCCCTGTATGTGGGTGTTCCTGGTTGCACATGCAACGGTTGCTTGGTATGTAGACCGCTTTAGGGCGCATTCAAGCAAACATTCAAGAAGTGTAGATACCAAAAAAAAATTGTTATAGTTTGGTTTGTTTCTTTTTTAAACCAAAAAAATGAATACAAAAGAAATTATAAGTTTTCTCCATATTCATTTACAACATATATTTAATTCTTAATTAAATATCATAAAACAGTTTTTCAAGATGAAGAAATCACCGAAGAAACATTTAATGCCGTGCTGCAACGGCAACAGAACATCATCAAATAGTGGCAGAGAGAAGAAGAACGTAAGTATTAATTTATCACGTATACATATTTACATTTTCATTAATTTCAAATTATTGTAAAATAGTCGCAGCAAGATGTGGTGGTGCCGGTGGTTATAGACGAGGCAGGTTTATAAGTATTTTTTTGTTTATAACATGTATTTGAAGTAAAACTAATTTTGACAAAAAATGTGATATAACACCCCCTGAACATCATCAGCAACAATAGTAATAACAACAAGAACAATTACAACAACGACAACAACAAGAACGACGAGTACAACAATGGGTGGAGGACCAACAACGGGAGAAGGAGCAATGACAGCAGCAACAACAACGGGAAGAAGAGCAACAATAGCAAACAACAATTAACAAAAACCTTAATCTTACAATTCATTGAAAAGAAATAGAAAATCATTTAAATGAGTGTATAATTGACAAACGGTGCAGTACACTTTAAATGAATGATTATATTGTGTTTCTTCATTATTTATTCCATGTTGTATACAGATGATTACGTTTAATGTTCAACTTTCATTTAGCACAATAAATCTTTTAACACTGAAATAACTTAATCCAGACATTGCAGTATGCGGAAAATTATTATTAATATAGGCAACCAACTATTGGAGGTTTGACACATTTTTATGTGAATACACGCTAATAATTGGTTGCCTACATTACACCACATTCAACAATCACACAGCATCTGAAAAATCACAATTTGAGTGTATATTATTCTATAATCAATATCCACAATAGTTTGATTTAGTTAATTTTGCCCAATAATCATGGATTTTGCATTTGAATAATTAATAGAGAATAGTTTTAAAATATGAAAAAGTAGATCAAAGTTCATAATATTTTAAACAATCGCTACAATTAACTACCCAATCCTGAAATAATCGAATTTATCACAATTTTAATAAGTTTTTCCATATAATTGTAGATTATCATTGATAAGTCATCATAGTCAACAAATTTAATCAAAAGTTGAGTTATTTTTTGTCTAATTATATAATTCGATTAAATTGACTTGCGACGCTACAATTAGTAGTATTGCTGGTATTTTAGGTTATGTTGTTGTACAATAATGGAGATCGATAATTGTTCAATTAATTCGTTAATTTTGGCTAATAATTCGGCGATTAATGACGATACATTCAAGAAATTATTAGAGAATTGTTTTAGCGTATTGAGCGGTGGTTCAGAACTGCACAGTAATTAATAAATTTATCGTTTTAATTCATTAATTAATTTCCCAATATGTTTGCAGATATGGCAAATTTGAACAATTCGAAATCGGATTTAATCAAAGAATTATATGGCAATTTACTAATATTGATAACACAATCAATTCGCAATAAACGAACAATAGACGATCTAAACAATTTCTTATCAAATCAATGCAATTATTCTGTACAAAGAACGAAACAATTCTGTTTATTTTACGAACAATATCGACAACAAATCGAAATTTCGTTGATAAATATCGGCAATCATCTGCCGCATATCACCGATATCGATTGGAAGATCGATTATATCGTAAAAGTATCAATTTTCAATTAAAATTCATCGCTTATTATTTTGATTGAATGTTGTAATTGTAGTCGAGTGATTTGGATCAAAGTATCGGGCCGTTATTCCGGATCGGTTTACAATGCGAACGATACGACCAAAAATTGGAAAAGAAATGCGTTGATTTCGTTAATTTCACATGTACGAGTCAAGAATTACAGGATTTAATTTATAAATTGAAGGATGCTGTACGGCATTGCCAGAAAATAGGGAATGAACATTGAGTTTTCTGGTGATTAACGTAAGTTGTAGCTTGATTCGAAACATATAATCTAAGACCTTTGTTTACTAGTGTAATTTACAGCTGTAAACGTAAAATAAATTGGTATAAACGTAAGTTGTAGTTAATTCAAATCATACTATAGATCACGACTGAAACAGATTAATTATAGGTATTGACGTAAGTTGTAGCTTGATTCGAATCATCCGATTTACGACCTACGTTCGTTTATCTAATTTACAGCTTTAATCATAAAACAGATTGATATAACCGCAAATTGAAGCTTAATTCGAATCAGAGAAGACTATAGCTTCCACTTGTAGACATACGTACTGACGTAAGTTGTAGCTAGATTCGAATCATCTATTCGAGCATTGATTTCGTCAGTATCACCTGTACGAATCAGGAATTACAGGATTTAACTTCTTAAAGTCAAAGATTATCAAAAAATTGATAAAATGAGAATGAACGTAAGTTGCAGCTTGATTGACTCATTCGACTCATCCGATCTACAACCTACGTTTGATAGTGGAGTTTACAACTGTGGAGACAAAACAAATTGTACGTGTACGAGTCAATAACTTAATCATTTGATTTATAAATTAAACGTAAGTTGTAGCTTTAGCCAAACGAATCATACGATCTATAAGGTACGTTCTTTATTAGTGTTTAATGTTGTAAACAAAACAGCTTAATTATTAGCATAAACGTAAGTTGTAGCTTGATTCGAATCATCCGATCTACGATCTACGTTCTCTCATATAGTTTACAGCTATAAACACAAAACTGATTGATATAAACATAAGCTGTAGATTGATTCGAATTATCTGATCTACGACACGACTTCTCTATTATTAATTAATTAATCAAAGATTAATGATAGTGATATATATATATATCACTATTATATTATATATATATTAAAATCCGGTGTAGAACATTAATAGTTTCGTTTCTCTATTATTATTTACGGTTGTAGACATAAAATCGATTAATTATTGTAGCTTGATTCGAATCATCTAATCGAGCGTTGATTTCGTTAGTTTCACATGTACGAGTCAAGAATTACAGGCTTCACTTTATAAATTGAAGGATGCAGTTAAAAAACTGAGAAAATAGGAATGAAGGTAAGTTGTAACTCGATTTAAATCAACTAATGTACGACCTACGTTCAATAGTATAGTTTACGGCCATGGACATGAAGCAAATTAATTATCGTAATTTATAGCTTGATTCAAATCATCCGATCTGCGACCTACGTTCGTTTATGTAGTTTACAGTTGTAGACGTAAAACAGATCAATTATTGATGTTGTACAACGTAAGTTGTAGTTTGATTAGACTCAACTAATCTAAGATCTACGTCCGCTAATAAAGTTTACAACNCTGTAGACATAAATGAAGTTATAGCTTGATTCGAATTATCCGATCTACGACCTACGTTCGCTAATTTATGGTTTTTAACTATAAACAGATTGATTTTAATAATTTTTCAAGAAAAAACATTGAATTTTCAAGGAATTAACATAAGTTATAGCTTGATTTGAATGATTCGGTTTTCGACTTACGTTCGTTGATTGATCATTCGATCTACGACCTGNGCGTCCACTAATACAGTTTATGGCTATAGACATAAAGGAGATTAATTATTGGATTGACTTGAATTGTAGCTTGATTCGAATCATTTAATCTACGACCTACGTCGCTAGTTTATGGATTTTATTAAATATGAAAACAAATGAATTTTAATAAATTTTCTTTTTTAGAAAATCAAAAATACACGTGCAATTTTACATTTTGTAAACTTTGAGGCACTCACTTGATGATAAATTTGATACACAATCAAAGTGACACAACCAAAAATTTAAGTGACAATTGAATAAACAGTGCAACAATCTAAATGCAATTTACAAATAATTAATAATAATAATAATAATAATGGTAATAAACAAAACATAGACATTTATAAACAATATACAGGTGTATAACCTTAAAGTTGGCTGTGTGTTATAATGTCGTAGCTTAATTCATATAGATTTGACAGTTGTTTATGTCATTTATAAGTATATGAATCAATCTACGACATGGTTTAATTAAAGCACAGCCAACTATTAAATATTCTACATTTATCAACATCAAATTTATAAAAATGATAGAATTTCGATAATTTAACAAAAATAATAATAATAAATAACATTTGGAATGTTTTAAATCTCCTATAAAGTTCCTCTATTACAAACAAAAACTTAACTATAAAGGCACCATACACGCGTACACATGAAACACGACCATACACAAACGTATGGAGAGCTTTATAAATCTCTGGAAACTCAATAGACGTGCACTAACAGTTCATTTCGTGTTAAATTCTCCAAAAATACGTGTAAACTCTGTACAAAACCTATCAAATATTTGAAAATTTCGATTAAAATAATACTGTTGAAGGCTTTAGTCCGAAATTAAGCCACACATATACACACACAGACACACAATGGTGATAACAATAATGATAAGAATTTAATAAAATTTACGTTTCTTTGCTAATAATTCAACAGTTTGACACCTTTCCAATTTAACGAACGGTATTAAATTTCGTTTAATTATCAATTTGGGTATTCCTTGATTGGTCCGTTGTATTACCGTACAATAATCACCTTTTGTTGTAACATTGAGATCTTCATCTGTATCTTCATCATCGATAAAAACGTCTTTATCATCATTGTTATCATTATCACCATCATCATTATTATCATCATCACTACTTGTATTACCGTACAAATTCATAAATCGCCGTTTTTTAAACGATTTACTACAACGATTCGATGATGATGATGATGATAGAGTTGATGATTTATTTGGTCCATTACGGTCCAATTCAGTTTTTGTCAAAAAACCGTAAATATTATTCAAATCATTCGATGATAAAGTCGATGATGATGACGTTCGTTTTATCGGAACTTTAATAGTTAACGAATCCAATTTCGAATCTACGGCCTTTTTATAATCTTGTAAACTATCATCTTTTAATGATAATGATGATGATTTTACAATATCAGTTTTATTATCAATCGATGATTTATTATTATCATCCTCCCAACAATTATTCGTTATCAGTTTCTCTCGTATCATTGTCTTTTCGATTTGTAATTCCGCTTCTTCTATGATTTCATCATCGAATGATGATGATGATGTTGTTGGGGCTGTTATCAATGATGATGATGATACAGTCTTCTCTGATAATACACGATCGTTCTTATTGATACGAACGTTATATTCATTTAGACTCAATTTTCTACGATTATTACCTTTATTATTATCATCACAAATATGATCATCAAATGACACTTTTTTCGTTGGTTTCTCTTTCTTATTATCATCATCATCATTGCGGTTATTATCATGGATTTTCTTCTTAATTTCACTACGTCTCTTCCTTTTATTGTTGATATTATCACTGCTACTACTAACTTTCGGAGAATTTTCGTGTTTTTTCTTCTTATTATCATCATTATTACCTTTTTTATTGCTATTTTCGCGCATCAATTTAATTTTAGCTACCGTATCTTCAATTATGCTACCTTTATTACTGGTATTATCATATAGTTTTTTTGACGCTTTTGTCGGTGTAGTATCACTATTATCATTTGGTTTTTTCGGCTTATTATCATCATCATTATTATTATCGATTGTAGATTTCCTTTTTTTACACTTTTTAGGTTTCTTTATGTCGCAATCATCAATACTACTATCGATTTGCGTTGAATTCTCATTATTATCATTGCTATTATTAATATTATTATTATCATTATTATCATCATTGGGTTCAGTTGTAGAGATTTCATTAACACTCTCATCTGATTCTTGATCATTATTATCACTATTTATAGTAAGTTCATCATTGTAAATTTCCGAAATATCTTCATTTTTTGATGAATCTTCACCATTATCATTATTACTGTTATTATCATCAACTCGATTATTATCACAAATTTCTTTATCTTTATTTTTCGGTAAATTTATAACTAAATTGTGCGATAATGGTATAACATTCAACATTTTCTTCTTATCCAACAACATATCCATATTATTATCATCACTATTATTATCATTATTACCGTTATTATTTTGTGGATTATTATCGAGTTCTAATTGTATAAAAACACCATCAAGATCGATTATTACTTGTTCTTGTTGTACTTGAACAAAACTCCAATTATTAAATTTCGTTATATTACCAATATTATCATTATTATTACCATTCACAAAACAACGGACATGCGTTGTTTGATGTTGTTGTTCTTTATCACTGTTATTACCGATAATATCATCAACTGAAAAGATCCTCTGCATCCGTTTCTTACCATTATTATCATCACTATTATCATCATTATCACCGTTGTTATTATCTTTATTACCATCATTATTGGTGGTATTATCGCGATCTTCGCTGCCTTCTTGATTAGTTGGTTGTGTTGTTGTTGTTGTTGTTGTTGTACTGTTATTACCATCGTTGTTATTCTGTAATGATGATGATGAATTATCTTTATTATTATCGTTATTATCATTATTATCATTATTATTATTATTATTATTATTATTAGAATTGTTATTATTACCGTGGATATTAACTGGAGTTTCAATAATTTCTTTAAAACTACTCTCTAATCCGGTATGATCGTGTTTTGTTGTTATCTCAAACGTACGTTCAACGATATTATTAAAATTACAATGATTAGGGCCATAAGCGCTCATATCACATTCCGTAGCGTGATTATCTTCAGTACAAATCATCGTTATATAACGATTATTAATGGAGCAACCCATATTTGATTGCGTTTCACTATTATCATTGTGATTATTATCAGTATTATTATTATTGTTGTTATTATTACTGTTATTATCTTCACTATTTGTACTATTTGTATTGGTGCTTTGTTGTTGTTGTTGTTGTTGTTGTTGTGGTTGTTGTTGTGGCTGTTGTTCTGGTTGTTGGGATTCTTGAGGTGGCGTTTCGTCTTTATTATCATCATTATTACTGTTATTATTATCATTGTTATTATCGATAATATGCAAATTCTCCGATTCTTTATTGATTAATCGTATCAATGAACTATCGATTGTATTATTTTTCAATAAAATTTGTGCATTTTCATTTGTTATTACCGGTAATGTTGTTTCAAGGCACTCTTCGTTTGTATTCAATACGAATACTTCTTGTTGTTCCGGTGCTGCTGCTGCTGCTGTTGTTGTTGTTGTTGTTACTTCTTTACGATTATCATTATCATTGTTGTTGTTATTACCATTATTATCAATATTGAGGTCCTCTTCGGCCCAGTTTTCGAGATAATGCCTCAAACCGCTTGTTGTTTGGTTTGTTGTTTCGTTGATTTGTTGCTGGTACTGTACCGGTCGTGGTACATTCGGCGGTGGCGGTGGTAATTTTGTTGTTGACAATTGTTGACGTTGTTGTTGTTGTTGTTGATAATGGGATGGATGATAATAGTAATCGGGTGGTGCATAGGCGCACCTTTGATAATGTTGCGAATATTCCGGTGGTGGTGGGTTAAATTGTGGTAATTTCGGCGGTATTCCCATATTGCCCCCATAATTCATCTCGTAATTTAATAACCGTGGATTTCGTGCCATTACCGGTGGTGAATATCGGCCGTTATTACAACTATTCCGATTATAATTGAAATAATTTGGGTAATTATTGTATTGCGGTGGCGGTGGTGGTGGTGGTAAATTATAAGGGTTGTAATTGTTTTGTATTGTTGAAGTCGACGGCGGTGCCGATGGATAAAATCGTTGATTTTGGGCAAATATTCGGTTCTGTTCCATCGATGGCGGTGGAGGTGGTGGTGGTGGTGGTGGTTGTGTCGGGGGTGGTTGTGGTGGTGGTGGATTATAATAAGCATCACGTAATAGATGATGTTCATTGATAATACTCCGCGCCATAGTTGGGTTGATTTGTTGTAATTTAGTTAAAAAATCATTATCACTAGGGACCATCGATGATGATGATGATGATATCGTTGTTGTTGATGGTGATGATGATGATGTTGTTTGATATTTGCGGCATTGTGGCAATTGCATATTATACCGTGTTGTTGATGATGATGAGTATTGATATTGAGATTCCGGTTTATATTGATGATGAATCTATCATTGAAAAAATATATAATTAATCATTAAATTATGGAAAGAAATCATTGAAAAATCTTACTTGGGCTTCTTTGATGTGACAATTCGATAGTGATGATGATGATGATGAATCTATGGAATAATTCTGTTGCTGTTGTTGTTGTTGTTGTGTATTATTATTATTATTACTATTATTATAACTTTTATAACCTTCCATTATTTCGCTATTTCTATATTTTTGTATTATCGGTGGTGATAAGGCTGGTGGTACATCAAAGAATTGTGGCGTTTCAGCAATTTCTGAATATCTCACTTGCGGTAAAATATCTTTATAACAACGAGAGCTACAATTAACAAATAAACGAATTTAAAACACCATTATATCGAGTATATTACAGCAATTATCTAAAAAGTAATGTCGTAGATTAGTTCACATTTTACAAACAGTTGTATTCTGTAACTTCTTGTGGATTCAATCCGTTACCATGACAACATAGATCAACAATATCTTTCATAGAATTGTATTCTCTAATTTTGTAGCGATTCGTTACCATGAAAACGCTGAAGACTGTTTTATACTTGTCCCTTTCCAATTGTAAATGTGAAGGAGTGAGATGGAATCTCTATTCTTACAGTTGTCATGACAACGAATCGGTAAAAACTTAGAGAATACGAATGCGTAATTTCATTTCTATTAATTTGCAGTTGTATTCTGTAACTTTTTGACGATTTGTTACCAAGATAATGTTGTAATACACCAATAATCTTTCTCATACAGTGAGATTCTCTAACTTTTTAGCGATTCGTTACCATGACAACGTTGGAAACTATTTTATACTTGTTTCAATTGTACATGTGCTGGAATTGTAAGGAATGAGCTGGAAAGTCTATTCTTATAGTTGTCATAGTAACGAATCGTCAAAAAGTTAAAGAATACGAATGTATAATTCATCATTTCTATTACTTTGAAGTTGCATTCCGTAACTTTTCAACGATTCGTTACCATGACAACGCTGTAATAGATCAATAATCTCTTATGCAGCGGTATTCTCTAACTTTTTGGCGATTCGTTACCACGACAACGCGAAGGCTGTTTTATACTTGTTTTTTTTAATATGTGTGATGGAATTGTAAAGAGTTAAGTGGAAGCTATATTCTTGGACAGTGTTAGAGAATTACAGATACATAAGTCCATTATTTTTATTGATTTGGTCAACTACAATTCACTCACAGAAAATTTTATTTCGAAAATATCTCGTTTGGTTCTAATATAAATACGCAAAATTTAAAAATAACCAATAACCTAGCAATAAAGTATTTGTAATGCTAACTAAGTATAGATAAAGTTACTAGATTCAGAAGATATTAAATTGATTAATGTTAGGGACTTTTATTCCGCCATGTTCTCATCAAACTTTCATTAAATGACTGAATTTAGCATAACATCATTGCAACGCTAGAAATAAAATTGTACTAGGCCAAATTAATAGAAATTATGGAATTAATAACAAGATTGTTGATCTACAACGTTGTCATGGTAACTTATCTATCAAACTAGCCAACTATGCGATAAAATAGTACACCCCAAATAAGCAATCTTTTGTTCACTCCAAGATGTCAAATTTATGGGTGAACTAATCAGCGACACTAAATAACACTGACGTGGCCAACTAACAATGCTAGAGGCTGTTTTATACTTGTCTCTTTTCAATTGTACAATATGATGGAATTGTAAGGAGTGAGCTAGAAGCTCTGTTCTTAGAGAGTGTAGATTAACCGTTGTCATAGTAACAAAT
Organism: Hycleus cichorii; assembly: GCA_013841215.1. Taxonomy (NCBI): domain Eukaryota; kingdom Metazoa; phylum Arthropoda; class Insecta; order Coleoptera; family Meloidae; genus Hycleus; species Hycleus cichorii. The sequence continues at coordinate 10,920 of JACDRQ010000752.1, forward strand.
CGTCAAAAAGTTAAAGAATACGAATGCATAATTCATCGTTTCTATTCATTTACAGTTGTATTCTGAAACTTTTTGTAGATCCGTTACCATGACAATAAACTCCTTGAGTAGATCAGTCTCTTTAATTATCATTATGATTTCTGTTAATTTGGTCAACTACAGTTTTGTATATAATTAATCTCATCAGTAATGATTATTTTCAAATTTCTTCAGAAACTTTTAAAAAGTCTATATCGTAATAACGGTAGATATAAAATTGTAGTCGACCAAATTAATCTAAATGATGAAATTAAAAAAAATATCAATCTACAACGTTGCTTCGGTAACGGATCTACAAAAATTACAGAATACGACCATACATTTGACATTTGTTGAAAATTTTAAGAAAACACTGTAATTATTCGTTCAGTCCAAAACATACACAGTTGGCCATGCATTTGTAACGTAGTATTGTTTATGTAGTTTGATCGGACTAGTATCAAATTTTAAAAAAACGTGAATTAATCTACGACACTAAATTAGATAATCGTGGCCAAGTTAGATGGAGATACTTACTTAAAATTATTGTACTGTCGCTGATAACGATAGAATTCATTCGTTCTTGTTGGATAATAATTATGCGGTGGGACACGTGCTATATTTTCTGTTGTTCGTGTTGTTGTTGTCGTTGGGTTTGTTGTCGTAACTAGATTTAAATCATGCGATAATTGTTTATCAATAGTACCATCTTTCTTACGAAATTGCCGAAGAGAACTAATCGTATTCCCACCATTTTGTTGCTTTAAAATGATAATAACATTGATAATATTGCTAATATTAATGATGATAATAATAATAGTGATAATACCGTAAAATCGATGTGTGCAAATTGTGGTGATGTTTGGTGAGAATTCGCAGTTCCTTGGCCATACTGTTGTCCTACGACATGCTGCATCAGGCACTGTAAAATAAATAATTTTTTTTTTCAATTTCCTTATATTTAAATAAATACTAATTTACAACAAGCTTTATTTANAAAAACAATACTTTTGTTGTAGTCAATACTAAGTTACTAGATTCGTAAGGGATTAAATTAGTAATTTAATTAGTTAAAATTTGAGGCTTTGGTTTCATAAATTTTCCATTCCAAAAAGGGAATTTAATTTAATGTCGTTAATTGCTTCATATTTTACTAAATTTGATATTTGATAATCTATCTTCCATGTGTCTGAAGGTTGCAAACGCATGGCCAACTGTAAGATAAAATTCGTTGGTATTTAAAATTTCTCAACAATGCGGTAATTTATCTCACAGTTGGCCATATTTTTCTACGTAAAGTCGTAGCTTTATCCAGTTGATTTGAAACAATAACAAATGTCAGTGATATAGTATGAACCGATCTACGACACTACATACTCAATGTACCATGTGTGCCACGCTATTCCTCTTCGCAGTAGCCTATAACTTTGTGAACGTAGGTCAGCTTCTTATTTCAACTCTTTAATGTGCATTACCGACAATGTTGAAACAAGAACAAGTCGGTAATGCAGATTGCACAGTTGAAATGACCTACGTTCACAAAGTCATAGGCTACTACGAAGAGGAATAACGTGGCACACATGGTATTTGGGTGAAGTATGAATAAAATTACGACACTACGTAAGATAAGCATAGCCTATTGCGAGATAAATACACCTGTTGTAATGGTAGATTAGATAAAACTACGATCTACGTATTTAAACCGCAAAGCTTGCTAGATTTCTCATTAATCATTACTTTACTGATTACAGGCGTGATAATTCGGCCTGATTGACACTTTAGAAAGAAATGCGAAGTTTGGCCGCATTGGCGCTAGAAACCTTAACATAAAAAGCTATCTCTATCTCTTAGCTCTGCCATCTTGATTCTTGTCAAATCTTACCAACTGTTGGTATTACCAACCAAACAAATAGTTCAAGATTTGTTGAAATAAACAGCACCACTGTGGCGGAAATTGGCGTTTCATCAAATCAATCAGACATATAATAAAATAAACAAAATACTTAGAAGTCTAGCAAGCTTTGACGTTAACAAATGTCAATATGAATCAATCTACGACACTATATAACCAATGCATAGCCGAGTTTGATTCAAAAATTATAAAATTATATCAACAAATTGGGTGCAATATGAATAAAACTACGACATTATGTTAGACTGACATAGCCTACTATAAGGTAAGTTAAAATCATGCACCTGATATGATAATAGACCGGATGAAGCTATGACTTACGTACCCAAATCTATAGTCAGTTAGACAAGGTCAATTATTTTTAAATAGGACACTCGATATTTTGCATTTGTATGTATATTTAAAAACGTATTTATAAAAACAAAAAAAAGTTATATATACAGGGTTATTCAGCTTAAATGACCCATTTGGCCCCTCTTTGCATGCAACGCATAATACATAATGCACTTATTACTTGATTCAAGTCGGAATTTTTAAGGCTTCATGAATCCAAGTATGTTGTTTTGTTAAACTTGACAAGTGTGCCAAAAAACTTTTAATAACTTGATTTAACAACACATACTTTGATTCTCGACATTTTACCAATTTTATTTTGAATCAAGGAATAAGTGCATTATGTATTATGCGTTGCATGCAAAGAGGGGCCAAATGGNACAAAAAAAAGTTATATATAGATGGATACATGTAATTTACATAAATAATAGACAGAAAAATAAAAAATAATAACAATTCAACGACAACGAAAAAAATCGTATTTTATCACACTGTAATAATAATACAACTACAATAACAAAAAAAAAACATAAAACGACAATTTTTGAAGGCCAAAATGATGATAATAATAATAGTAATAATGATAATAATAAATAATTTCGCAATGATGTTCCAGGTGAGATAACTAAAAGTTACAGGAAATAATTAAAATCATGTTGGCTGGAATTTGTTTTGTTTTTTTCCTGTTTTTTATTTTTTATTATTACCCATAAGTCCATGAAATCAATAAAACAGACGATTTGATTAATTAATAAATTTGGAAAAAATCAATTTTATTGTATTCTTGACTGTTATTATTCTTATTATTATTAAAATGGTGCGCGGGGGGAATTTTATTGTTTGTAGATTTGACACGCATCTATCTACCCATCTATTTTTTTTCTAATATTGTTAGTTTATATCAATCTATCTCTCTCTTATAAGTTCGTTTTCATTATTATTGATTAGAATTTGTTTATAATTTATAGAGGGGTGGTTCCCGATATTTCCGCCCTTTGTTATTTTGAACAAAAAGAAAACCGTCTACAATACTCTAGCAAGCCATGAATTTCGACGTAACTGTTTTAATAAGAATCAATCTACGACTCTATTCTCAATCTATAGCCACCTTGTATAATTCAAATCTAATAATACAACACAATCAATATACCCGCGTATGTTTGTGTTGTAATACTTCAATTGTTCGTTGTTTTTGTTTATTTTTTGTTTCGTTCTTTTGTTTCGAATAAATAAAATAAGTATTAATCGATTTTACCCAATATTATTATCATTATTATTACTATTATTGTTTGTAATGATTGATGGTTGAAGTGTAAATTCAATTTTCAATACGTGGTGTACAATTGGCCTTGATTACAGAGTGTCGTAGATTAGTTCATATTTTACTAAATTTGACATTTGTTGGTGTGTTTTTCAAGTGTCCAAATTAAACACATAGCCCACTACGAGATGAAATCTGCCTCAATTTCATTTACAGGATGATTCGTTGTAACTACTACAATGAATTAATTGTAACGATTTTAAGTTGTAGAAAGTATATTTTTATAGCAATTACCGTACTGTTTCTGATGCTTTTATAATAATGAAATTGCTCGATTGTGGATGAATCATCCTGTATATAGTTGTAGAAAAAGAGATAGACACGTAATAGACATAAATCAATATCTTTTATATTTTTAACGACAATATCGATGTTATTATTACCATTTTTTTATTATTATTTCAGTGGCTTCTAAACAGTTAAATTATTCATTTGTTGGTTATTAATAAATAATAAAAAAATGACTTGAAGGACTACTGTTTTTATTTTGTTCGACTAGAAATTGTGCCAACATTTCTGGGACATACTGTATAAATAATTCAAAGCACAAATCCATTTTCCGATATATTCGATTCTTATCGAATCTCTTTCCCTTTCTATGACTATTATCACTTTTTTAATTGTTTAATTCATTAAATTGAATTTAATTAAAAATGAATCTTCTTGTGTTTTTTTAATCGAGTGTACAATGACAAGTTGACTATGTCTTTTGTACATAATGTCGTAGCTTTGTTCATACAGTTGACATTTGTTAACAAGCATCTGAATAAAGTTGCGACAATCAATAACGAAAACATGGCCAACTGGTAGGTAGGTACACATTTTACGTGTAATTGTTATTATCTTATCAAAAATTAAAAATAATTGAAAAAATTCATAAATAAATATGGAAGAAACAGAAGAAGATAAAATTGTAATATTTATTATAGTATTAAAATAGATAAAAATTTTATTTATCTAAATAACAATACGTACATTCTTCTTATATCACAAGATTCTTATCAAATTTTATTAATTTTATTTATTTATTGTCTATTATCATTATTCTTATTAAATATACAATAAAATGGTATTTTATATCGCAGTTGGCTGCGTCTTTAATTACGTAGCATAGTAGCTTTATTCGTATACTTAAAAAATATAATTAATCAAAGCTTGCTAGATTTTCCATCACTGTCATTGAAATTTTGCCAATTTGTTACAGTGGCGTTGTTGACCAACACAAATCTTGAATTATTTGTGCAGTTGGCAACTCACTTTTGACCAACAATTGGTAAGACTTACTAAAAAACAAAATGGCGGTGGTACAAAATAGACGTACACGGATCTAATTGAAATTTTTATTTAACAAATACACGAATCACTCAATAAATACAAGCTTTTATTGGGAAAAAATCTCATTCGTTGTCTATAAAGGCGCAAAATTTGAAAATAACCAATAACCCAGTACTACGTCATTGCAAACAAAAAACACTTGATTTGTCTACAAAGGTGCCAATTTTGAAGTAACCAATGATTTACAAGGACGTCATTGAAACGATACTTATATGGTCACGTGATAATTTAATTACAATGCCAACCAAGTTTAGATAAAGTTACTAAATTTGTTAGAGATTAAGTTAGTAAAAGTTAGGAACTTTTATTCCGTTATGTTCTCGTCAATTTTCCATCAAGTGAGTGAATATATGCTAGTAAATCCAATATAAAGTTTTAAATTGGTTGCCAACCTTACAATTCGAAACTTTTATACAGAAACGTATGGTAAAATTTGTTATATCTTTACATTGGCATTATTGAAGAACCAAATGATACTGATTTGCTTACCAATCAAAAATATAACCTCAAATTTTTCGTTAATTTCGTGTAATATCCCGTTTTATTACTGTTTATTTAAATTTCCCGCTTTCTAGATGACTGTTATGAGCGCCAATACGGCTAAAATTAACACTTCTTCTAAAGTTTCAATTTGAGTGAAATAAACAGGCCTGTAATATACGAAATCTATCAGAATATGAACCAATCTACGACACTATGTAACCAAAGCAAAGCCAATTCCAAGGTGAAATACCGTTGTACACCCTGTACGTTGTAAATATAGTTAGAAAAAAGGGTTGTTTCTACTGGTTTTAGTTTGATCAATATCCGGTTAGACACAATTTTCAATATATATACAGGGTGTATATATCAGGAGTGTATAAATCAATTTATAGGTGGCCATGGCTAGGTCAAGTACAATCGTTTGTTAATTTTTTAATCGAATAACGTCAATTGTAGTGGAGTATGAATCAATCTACGATTCTATCTACCAAAAACACAGCCAACTGCTAACAATAAATGAAATACCGTTGTATTCCTATATATACAGGATGATTCACTAATACTGCCTTGTGGAAAAATATCACCTAATTCACAAAATTTTGGAACTTAAATAGCTAATTTTATATTAAATTGTACAGTTTAACTAAAATTTTGTTCTATTTTCAACAAATTAGACTATTTTAAATCAAATATCGGGTTTTTCCTAATAAATCCTGAAATTTGAAATAATTCTCTATACCGATTTATAATTGTTTTTCGTTTATTTCAAGTAATTTCCCTATAAATATACAAATCTAGTTGTCTTTGCTACTATCCGCCATTTGTATGTACAAACAAATGAATCAACTTTATTCAATTCTCTGCAATAATCGAATCGTATTTTATTTCACATTTGATAAGAAAAACATAAATTCAATTGTTATTGAAATAATTATCAATTTTTTTTTGTTTTTGTTTTTCTGAATCATTTCAATTATTACAATTGTTGCAACAAATTTCAAAAATTATCTAAGAATTTTGTTGTTTTAATAACGCCTACTAGATTCTTGTAATTGTTTTCCGATTGTTTAAATTTTTCAATTATTCACATCCTTTTATTGGAAATAAACGAGTAGATTAATAAAAATATTTCCTACAAAGCATTCGATCAATAAAAATAATCAAAATTGCATCAAATTTAATCGATTAAATAATTTGCTTTATTATAGTGAATCGTCCTGTATAAGATTTATAATGGAATCGAAGGTGGTTATGGTATAATTGGCTTATATTTTACCGAATTTGTTAATGTTTTTCATAGCCAGCTGCGTTGTACACTCGAAATACTTACAAAATTGTATCTAAATATACGAAATAAATCAATAATTTTTCCTAGAAATCGGAAAAATAATTTCCCATTGATTGTTTTTATCACTTTTCCACAATTTTTTCTTTTGAATCGATATAGTATAGAAAAAATGAAATTCACCTCCCTTATTGTAAACAATCGAACGATAAAAAAAATAACAAGACAAATAGCTGTCTTGATTATTTCGAAAAAAATATAATTTAGCGAGTTTTCCAAGAAAACAAAAAGGAAAATTAGAATTATATTTATCGAAATTATAATTAACGAGAAGGAAAAAGATAAATTAAAGACTTATGTTTATACATACTATAACATGGTTTCAACTTCACATAATTCTTATCTTGAAAAAAAATTGTTGTTGATAATAATGGCGACAATTCAATTTTTATTCCTGTTACTGTTTTCTTCCTTTTTATTAAAAAAAAAAAACAAGAAAAACAAACGAAACTCAAGTCTTCAGTTGTCTAAAATTGGATAATCACTAAAATAACAATCTGTAGATAAAACTACAAGTACAATAAACAAAACGCCATTTTTATTACAGTAGTGTGCAAAAATTTAGCGATATCCCTATGCAATCAATGAAATTTTTAATTTTATTGTACAAACTATTTAATGAAATTAGATTTTTTTCCAATATTTCACCCCGCAATTGGCCATGTTTTGATTAATTAGTGTCGTAGATTGATTCATTACTAGATTTGACATTTGTTAACGTATTTTACAAATATCTGAACAAAGTTACGACAGTACGTAGCAATAAATGCATGGCCAACTACAAGGTGAAATATAAAAATAATACAAATGTAAACAAAGGTATTTTATCTCGTAGTTGGCTATGATTTTAGTGGATAGAGTCGTAGCTTATTGCGTACTTTCTTTCTATTCTAAAGAACGGAATCAATCAACGACATAACGTAACCAAAACAACCAACTGCGGATAAAATACACTCTATATACTGATTTGGTATTTAGAAATAGAAACATATGAAAATATGTCTACTTCTCTTCCATTTTTACTCTTTTTGAATTAAAAAAACAATACCACTACAATTGAATTCTTGTATTTTCCTAATGTTTCTAGTTGATCTCGCCTGTGCTGTATAATCGTAAAAAATCACAATTTTCTTTTATCCTAATGAAACATTACTAAAAATTGGAAGATTCGGGGATGAATGGGGGTGAAATTGATTAACTGTTTCGATAATATCACCAAGAAAATATAAGAAAACAAAAATTTGAATGGTAATTTACAGTTGATAGTAGATATAGTTGGCAGTTGTAATTTAACACATAAAACAATTGAAAGTATTTGTTTACTTCGCCTCTACTTCTACTTTTTTTCTTGTTTTCGTTCTAACTTATGTATGCTTCTAGTTGTAATTGCCTGTACAGTATAAATATAGCTACATTATGAATTTAGAACTATGAATTCATAGCCAACTCGGTACAGGTTTACAAACTATTGAAATTAAAATCAAATGAGAAATTCCTAATATTCTTATCAATGATAATAATAGAAATAATAATAATAATTACTATTATTATTTCGTAAAACAAATAAATATATATTTGATGTCCTATTTTTCTGCACGCTTTATTTCGCTTTCACCTTTTCTGTTCTTTCTCTCTCTTGATTTTCCCTTTTTTGCATCATTCACCCTCTTTTTTCAATTTTTTGTTTTCTATTTCCATCCATTGCATTCTTCATCGGTTTCTATCTTTTTCTCTCTATTTCAGTCGTATTCTATACTTTTTAACGGTGTATGTTCCTATGAAAATGCTAACGATCGAGAGACACTTTGAGCAGGACTTAAATCTCACTCTCTACAATTGCTTGGCATGTATGATTAAAAAGAAGCAAGAACAAAAGATACTGTTGATCACTAGCGCTGTCATGGTAACGAATCAAGAAAGAGTTCGAGAATATGACTGTGTTTCTACTTATAATTGCCGCTATAGTACAGACATACGTAGATTTCGAATAGAATTGATTTCAGTCAATTTGACCGAATTCAAAGCCTACTCGATACAGCGTATACAATTTATTAAAATTAAAAACAATTGAAAAATTAATAATAATAATAATAATAATAATGGTAAAATATAATTATTATTTGATAATTATAACTGAACTTTTTAAAATTGTTTTCTCCATTTTTTTCTATTTCTTTGATTTTTTTTACTTTATTTTGTACTCTATTTTCAGATTTCTACTTTCTCGTTTTTTATTGCATTCTATTCGCATTTCTTTAAATTTGTCTCGTTCTCTCTTCATTCGAATCAAGCCCGGATTGGACAGGCAGAATAGGCGGAGCCAACCGCCATTAGGAGGCCCATGACATTGCCTTTTCAATTTAAATTTAAAAGATGATTAAACAACAATTTTAAATAAGCCTATATTTTACTTGTTTTTAAGAATATCGCAAAAATGGAAACAGATTTAAAAAGAGCATTTCAAGATGGATCAAGGAGTGTTTCCATTTCAGAAAATTCCGATTAAATTTTGAGCTACAGAGAAAAATTTTGACGCATGTATCTTCTTAATATTTTACAATATTTTTATATTTCTCCCTCTAACTTAACTAAAATTATTTATTTTTTAGAGATTATAGAAAGAGGAAAGCGTTTTTAAAATCTCCAAGAAATTACACTTTTTTTCGATTTGGTGCTCAAATAATGCTAATATTCAATAGTCGATATCTTCCTTGTTTGATGACTTATTTCAACGAATCAGGCAGCATTAGAAAGAATATTTGAAGGAGCCCTAACACAAGTTTTTGGTTTAGCAAAACTCCAATTAAAATTGAATTTATCAACGAAAATCTAGGAACATGATTTTCTTCTATATTTTTGCAACATTTTCTGTATTTTCGCTGATAATTTAGACAAATTTTCAAAATTTACGAATAATTTCTGCACAGTTTACAAAGAATGGAAAGCGCTTTCCAAATTTTCAATAAATTCCCCAATCGGCTTGCTAGTTTTCCAGGAAATCGCCAAAAAGCTAAGCGCCTGTATTACATCCTTTTTCAATTTAATGTCGGCAACAATGCCAAAATTTAATAATCGATATTTCGTTTATTTGATGACATATTGCAATCAATCAGGCAATATTAGAAAGAGCATTTCAAGGACTATTAGAAAAGATTTTCCACTTTAGAAAATTTCAATTGAATTTAAATTTACGGACGAAAATCTTAGGAACATTTTTTCTATATTTTTGTACATTTTTCTATATTTTCGCCGATAGTTTAGCCAATATTAGAAATTTGTGAATGATTTTTACACAGTACATAGAAAATAGAAAGCACTTTCAATATCTCCAAGAAATTTTCCAGGCGGCTTACTACTTTTCCAGAAAATTGCCAAAATTTGTCACTTCTTTTTTTCGATTTAGCATCGGAAACAATGCCAATATTTAATCATCGATAACTCGTTTGTTTTTAGAGATTAAGAAAATAGCTTTAGAAAGTTTTTTGTTTTGGAAAATTACACCTGGAAATCTCTCTAATTCCAGTTCGGGCATTAGAATCTGTTAGAAAACAAACGAAAAACCGTCACATCGATGCAGATCTATGCCATGTGGCTTTTTAAATCTCCGCCGGGACTAAAATAATCGAGTTCGGCACTGATTCGAACTATTTCTGATTTCGTTATGGTTTTACTTAGAATTGCCGACACAGTATAAACATAATTACAAATAGAATTATTTACAATCAAAGCAAACTATGGACTTAAATTCATAGCCTACTCGATACAGGTACGTATATTTATTGAAATTAAAATCAAATAAAAAAACACCAATTATTCTTATCAATAATAATAATAACTATTATTATTACTATTATGAAAAAACAAAATGAATCCTTCAATACTATAGTGATTGCAGCATAATTGATAACAATAATTTGGGAATAAATCGATTTCTACCGAAATTTTTCCAAATAGAAATAAAACAAAACAAATCATAACAAAACAATAACTAAAGCACAGACGTGTAGATTTTCGCAATTTTTCAATTAATCAATTACACCATGAACGTTCATATTTTATAAAATAATAATAATAATAATAATAATAATAATAATAATAATAATAGTAATAATAGTAACAATAATAAACAATACACACATACACACTCGAAAACTTACCTATTAGTGAACATTATCATTACTGATAAGACGACAACGCGACAAATAATAATAATAATAATGATAATAATAAGAAATACGATAATATCGCTATTATTGTATTAACGAAAACAGAAATAAAGTCAACTATGAGAAAACAAAATCGAATATTACACCAATAAATTAAATAAATCGCGCCACTTTCGTAGAAACAACAAAACTTGCGATTTTGATTTGTTTGTTTTAAAGTCGACTAGATTCGAGTTAAATATCGACGGCGAACAATTGGGGTAGTTTTATTTATTCAATTTTATTTAATGTTTTAAATTATTAACGTTTCTATTAAATAAAATACAACTTTATAAAATAAAAGTCACCACATTATTATTTAAAAAAAAAACCCTGAATTACACTAGATTATGATAAAGAACAGAACAGTTTACACACGCACAACTGAACACAACACACAAATCGACGTATACGAAACGAATAACAAATTATGGATAAGGCACATACAATAATACACACTCACACATACACAATTACCACGTACATGTGCACACTTATACAACACACACACACAAACACACACGCACTCGTTTACGATTGGTAAAAAAAATTAATAAAACTGGAGACTACAACGACAACAATACAAATATTAATAATAATAATAGTAATGGAAGGCTGCCACGCTCTATTGCAATAGTGACATGCGTTAAATTTAATGAATTTCAACAAAAAATTTTTAAAGAAAATCCAACAAAATCTAAAGTGGCTGTGTAATTGTACATGCGGGGGTGGTTGGAGGTGTACCGGGGGTCGCTTGAGAATTACTCGCAATAATTGAATTGGAAACAATAAAATTCGATTCACTAAAGAAGATTGTTTGTATCGAGTGTACCACGTTTAATTTACTTCATAATTGGCTGTTTTCGGTTTTGGCAATTTAGTGTCGTAGATTGGTTCATATTTTGGAAAAAATTGTCAATTTTCTGGTGTACGAATAAAGCTGCACGCGATGTTTGATTTTCATGGCCAATTGCGCGATTGAAATTATCGTGGAACACTCGATATAATCGTGTAAATATTAATTTTGCATATGTTTGCGTGTATGTGTTTGTATTATTGTAAGTTTTATTAGAACAAGTTCTGTACTATTATTACGATTTAAAGTCATAAATTTATTATTAAATGAGACTATTGTTCGCTCTATCGTTTTTAATATTATTACTCTTATTATTATCATTATTATTATTTTTGTTGTTATTGTTATCGGATATCAATTATTGGGGTTGTATTAATAGATTTGTTGGATAGGCAATTGATTATACAGTTGTATAGAATAATAATGGCCGCATCCGCCATTTTTATACAAATACAGGTTTACTAAGTTGATACAGTTGAAAGGGGGATGAAATTATGATTTTTCGAAAATCTTATCAATTTATTTGATATTGTCTATTTTTTATTATTTTAAATTTGCTAAATTTTTCAATTATTGTATTTAACCAATAATCAATTTTGACAAGATTGCAGGCAACCAATAATACACACGAGTGCATCCACCATTGGTACTAATTGTAAGATTTTAGGTACAGGATGATTCGCTATGATGATACAATGGAAAGAATGATGAAATTTTAATTTTTCTACCACATTTCCACCAGTTTATTATTCTGCTTCATTTTACAGCGTTTATTCTTTTTTAGGCTCACGGTGGCTGATTTCTGTAATTTTGTTTGGTAATAAACAAATGAGAATCTTATTGTTAGACTGATTTGTATAGGCAACTAATTATACTAGCAAACAAATACATTACGATATTCTTTTATTAAGGGTGTTGGTTAGTAAAATGGAACTGATGGTAAACCGGATAACTTTTTTATTTTCCAACGGATTTCAATGTTCTAAACGGTATTTAAAAGAGCATTTCAAGAGGGAGGAAAGTATTTGATTTTTTGAAATTCGGATGTAATTACAGAAGGAAATACAGAAGCATGTTTTTTATCATTTTTTTACAGTTTTTTTTTTTATATTTTCCCTCATAACTTGGCAAATATTGCTTATTTTCTAATGAATTTCACACAACATGTGGCCAATTAAAAGCGCTTTCCAAATCTGTCACAACTTTACCGATCGCATTGTTAGTTTTTCGGAAAATTGATTAAAGGTTGCGACATACTAATTTGATTTTTTTACGTAGAGTTTTAAACTTAAACTACTGAACCAGGGCTCGTTTGAAAGCTAATTAATAGCAGATTATTTTGAGAGTAGTTTGAGGTTGAAATTCGGAAAATTTACTGGAAATTTATGGTGGAGAAATGTGGAGAATTTTCACCTATTATTTTTATCTGTTAAAATTAATTATTTTTGTATAAAGTGTATTGCAATTTATAGATTATTTCATTACCTTTCCGACGGTGCCATTGTTGCTGCAAAAAAGTGAAAATCTTTTGAAAAATTAGTGATAAACAAAACTCTGTCTATCGTGTGGAAACCCGTTGACTTAGTTCCTCTTATATTCGCTAGAGAGTCTAAAAACACCTATGCGTCCTGTATGTCGATATATTCTAATTTCGGCTAATGGGAGATAGATGGCGATCAAATTTGTTATTACAATATACAATTAAGTAATTGTTTTTTTCATTTATCTGTCCACAAATAATAAGACGAAAGTGTGGCATTAGTCACAAAAAAAGATTTGGCAATCTGGTCAAGAGACAAGATGATAGACCTAGATTAGTTGATAAAACAAATTTGTTCTTCATCTATCTGCTATTAGCCAAAACTAGAATATACCGACATATAGGACGCATAGGTGTTTTTAGACTCTTTAGCGAGTATAAGAGGAACTAAGTCACACGATAGACAGAGTTTTGTTTATCACTAGTTATCCAAAAGATTTTCACTTTTTTGCAGCAACAATGGTACCGTTGGAAAGATAATGAAATAATCTATAAATTGCAATACACTTTATACAAAAATAATTAATTTTAACAGATAAAAATAATAGGTGAAAATTCATCAATTTCCCCATCATAAATTTACAGTAAATTTTCCGAATTTCAGTTATAAACTATTCTCCAAATAATCCCCTATACATTAGCTTTCAGTTTAAAAATGCCCGTAAAAAACAAAATAAGTCGGTCGAAACCTTTCATCAATTTTCCGAAAAACTAACAATGTGATCGGAAAATTTCTGACAGATTTGGAAAGCGCTTTTAATTTGCCACATGCTGTGTGAAATTCATTAGAAAATAAGCAATGTTGGCCACGTTTTGAGGGACAATATAAAAAAACAACTGAAAAAATGCTAAAAAACATGCTTCTATATTTCCTTCTGTAACTCCAAATTACATCCGAATTTCCAAAAATCAAATACGTACTTCCCTCCCTCTTGAAATGCCCTTTTAAATACCGTTTAGAACATTGAAATCCGTTGGAAAATAAAGAAGTTATCCAGTTTACCATCAGTTCCATTTTACTAACCAACACCCTTAAAAAAGCATATCAAAATTATTCCAATTTCTACTCTCTACCGGGTCGTAATTTAATTTTCACTCAAAACTCAAGTTTTTGGGCTCATTTAAAAGGGCATTTCAAGGTGCATATGACAAACTCCATATCTTTTGGAAAGTGTGGAAATTTTGAGTTATAATTGAAAATCTAGAAGCATAAATAAAGTGTTGAATAGTAGGCTATGAAATCAGTTTTTTAGCAATAGGGGGCCACATAACCTTGTTATGTTACGAGGTTATGTGATTTCATAGCCTACTGTTCAAATGGACTAATATGCACAGCTTACTTTGCCTAATAGTGCGAATTTGTGGCGTCATCAGTCCCTTTATGGAGTGAAACGCCTCCATTTACTCATACCTCGGCCTATATTCAGTTGTTTCCAATGAATCTAAAGTAAATTGATAGCAAATTGAACGAGTTTTCCCAGTATCAGTGACATTTTCCGAGCGGTTTA
>JACDRQ010000753.1:290-21715 GCA_013841215.1 Hycleus cichorii
TAAATGTTATGGCAAAGATAAAAAGTATGCCAAAGAATGTCATAGCACTGTAAATATGCCTCTCTTTTTTTACGAGAAAGAATCGGAAAGTGAAGATATTGATCATGATAAAGAGGAAAATGACATTTCCATGTACGTTCTTCAGAAATGTGTTTTGCCTGAACTGCATCTTTTACGAGGATTTACGAACAATCCATTTTGGAAAGGCATAGTTCCAATTGTAGGACGCAAAAAGGCTATGCTTTGGCCAACAANTAATCGCCAAAAATTATCAGGGTGAAGTTTTCGAAGGTAATGCCAGCAGAAAGCAATAAAAAAAATACTAAATAAACCTATTGTACCATTGTACACGTATTTATTAGTTTCCTATTGTACAATGAGTTATCTAGAGTGCGCATCTGGTCAAAAAACGTGTCCACGTATTGTGGCAGACATCTTGGATATGTCGATATGTTGGTGCCGTTTCAACTGGAACGACACCAACATATCGCCTTTCTTTTCTCAAGCTTTGGTCGACCAAAGCTTGAGGAAAGGAAGTCCCTATTGAACGACACACTCATAAGTTAGAAAGAGTGACGACTAACTGTCAAAATTTCCCCATATGATGACCAAATTGGTCTTATACAAGTATAGGGGATGCGCACTCTATATATCTCATTGCTATTGTACCAATTCTAAACTATTAAAAGAGCAAAAAAACAAAACTACCACGAAATAAGTCTGAAAATGTCATTTAATAATATTTAATTTCAATTATCTGCAATTTACTGCGTTATTTCGATTTTTTCGTTGGCGCCTTTATCTTCGGTGGTATATTATGCGATTCCTTCCATTCGGATTCTAAACGTACCCAAACACCCCCTAAACAAGAAAAACACCCTTAATTCAATAATTATAACCAATCAAACAATAATAAATACCGATCGGTGTAGTATTTTTCGAACGATTCTTATGTCCCAACGTATCCTGCGACATATTGGCAATACTCGGTGTACGACGTTGTAGAAAATTCGCCATGTCCTTCATTAAATTCTCCTCATAGGCCCTTTGTCCATCTTGATTACTCCTTGCCGATTGATTAGGCTGCCATACACGGCCACTATTTTTATTCATTTTCTTTCGTACAAATTTCTTCTACAATTATATTGGATTATTATTGAAGAATATCGGGTGTACCACGATAATCCTGACAGTAGGCTGCGAATTTATCAACGTAGGTCCTAGTAATCTGCATTACCGACTAACGGTTGAAACAAGAAGCAACGTTGCAGCCTACTGCGATCAAGATGAATAATCGTGGAACACTTGGTATTTTATTTTATTTTCAAACTAACTTTACGAATGGGTTTCGGTTTAGTTTCAACTTCTTCACTACTACTACTACTGCTACTATTACAATTACTGCTACTATTCGAAGTAGAAGAAAATGATTCAGTTACAGTTTCTGTACTATTCATACTACTCGAATTATCTTCATCTTCGCCTTCCGGTTCATCAAAATTATAGTTTTGTTTTGTATCGCTGTTTCGATTAGAAAATGAGCTTAGAAGTCCCAATTTCGGTCTTGCTGGCATTATTTGGAAACCCTCCCACCAAAAAGTCTCTTTACTGGCCAATTTTCCACCCATATTCGTTGGATTAGCTGGTTCTTTAGCAATCAAACGTGTTAAACGTTCAGTAAATATCAACGGCGGTGGTTCTTCAATGACTACCATACGATATTGTTCTAGCATTGTTAAAATCGACGTGTCGCGGTAATCTCGAATCGATACGATATGTTCGCGGAATTTGCAACCGTTTGTTTGTTGTAAGAGTTGAAAACGATAGGCTCGTTCACCACAACATGGAT
The DNA here is from genome assembly GCA_013841215.1 of Hycleus cichorii. Lineage (NCBI taxonomy): Eukaryota > Metazoa > Arthropoda > Insecta > Coleoptera > Meloidae > Hycleus > Hycleus cichorii. The sequence continues at coordinate 2,140 of JACDRQ010000753.1, forward strand.
AACGGCCGATTGGTAATGGGGTTTTTTGGGTGTCTAATGTGAAATATTGTGGTAAATCGGGGTGGTAACGGCACCAATTCAATTCGCGCGCGCAAAAATAACGTTTACATTGGGAGCAGTAGAGGAAGTGTGCATCGCCCCATAGGTGCCAATAGACTTTGCGCCATGTCTTCAAATGTTTGTACAATTTTAAAATATAGTCGTTGATATTCCAACCAGGGTCTCTGAAATAGAACAAAATAGTGCTTTAATAACTGTTAACGTACACTTTTAGTGTACTTTAATATTTCAATAGTGCCATTTGTTTTCTTTAGATTGGTAGTTAGATATTTGGAATTTAAATCCAAATGACAACTGTTAAACTCTCACAAAAATTCTTTAATAATTTTCAAAGAAATTATTAATTTCTATATTTACGATAGTTCATTTACAATCATTTATTCGAAAAATTAATGACAGAGTTACCAATATTAACTCTTTCAACAAAATAAGAAAAGTTTAAAAATATAAAAAAGAGACTATAACTTCTCATGGCAACTACTCTTATTTGCCGAACAATTTCTAAAATATTTTAAGGATTTATAGGAAGATCTCTGGAGATTAGTTTAACAAAATTTGGGCCCCTAGCTCAATTGAAAGTTGATCAAAGGAACGTTAGTTTGTGACCAAGTAGCGATTTTCAAAAACGAGTTACACACCTCAAATGACTTAGGATGGCTTGAAGATGCTTTCAATATTCAGGAATATGTAGAAGTATTTTGCATTTATTCTAAAATACGATGGAGAAAAATGAAAAAAAAAATTAAGANCCAATAGATGCTCCCATTCGAATTCTTGTATAATTTTTTTCATTTGATTAAAAAATAGAAGAGTTATTAGACTTTATAGCTTACAGTGCATACTTTACTGAATCAGACTGTAACTGGCTTTTAGTCTCTATTAATACGATTTCACTTAAATTCTCAATTTGTTTAGAAACCTATAAATTTAAAATTAATCAAAAAACTACAGGGCTTAATTAGAAGTAATTTTATACAAGAAAAAAATTTGAAGCAAATCTGGTATACAGTTTTTGGGATAAAAAATGAAATGATACAGAAACCTTGCTTTTTTCAGGTATTTTGCCACTTTTTATAAAAATCAAATATCAGATTTTCTTAAAAGTTGGTACGCATAAAAATTAAACCAATACTAACAATAAGATTTGGTAATTTTTTGAAAAATTTTGAATTTACAGTTTCTATTTTCGTGCAGTAGAGTTCAACTTTAGATGTGCTCTACGTTAGATGTGAAGTGGGTGGAAAACTGTCAATTACTACAAAGTGTAACCGTTCTTTAGCAGTATAAACAATTTTTTCGGTTGTGCAGAAAAATGGTCTTTTCTGCACTCGTTTCTCAAAAGCATCGTTTCAACTTTTTTTTAGATAAATTACTAATTTACTAAATTCAACTTACCGTACGTGTAAATTGACGATAGAACCATCACATTGGAGTTGCATACAAGCCGGTACGCATGGTATATGACTGCAAATACTTGGATTAATCAATTGTTGGCATTTTAAGCAACGATAAATCTTCGATAATGACCAATAATGACCACGTATAGTTTCCGGTTCTAATTCATTCAATGATAGAATTAATTTTATAAATAATTTCGATTGTATACGATCTTTACGATCTTTCAAACTTTCAAGTTCCTGGTTTGTATACAATGCCGATAGACGTGTTATAATTTTATCATTTAAACATGATAAATTTACTGATGATTGTTTTAAAATATCATTCATATATTCATGACAATAAAATAGGCAATCGTTTAGTAATTGTTCGATTTGTAGAAATGATGCTGATACTAAAATTGGTATAACATTTTGTGTTGTTAATTTCGGCCAATCATCTTCTAATAATTGGTCGCGTTTTATCCATTTCATCAACCATTCAAATATGCCAATATCGCAATGTACGGATATGTCCATGTCTTCTAAACGTTGCCCTAAAAATGCCCCATTTAATTCCATTCTAGTCTAACTAAATTGATGATTTAATAATAAAAAAGTGGCTCAAATATTCTAATTTTTTATAAATAAGAAATCGTAGATTTACCTGCTGTAACTTCAGCAAAGTAGCCCATCTTCTCTATTAATAAATTCTTATTACATATGAAATCTTTTTTTGTATTTTTCACTTCATCACAAACGTGAATTTCAATTTCAGAACTGTAAAAAATTGATGATTTTGTATAAAATTTCTAAATAATGGCTCTATCAGTTCCGGACTGGACTGGCCGGATAGACGGGGTTTTCGCCGAGGTCTACGGCCTTTAGGAGGCCCATGCCATTGCCTTTTCAATTTAAATTTAAACATAAAAGATAATTAAACTGGAATTTTTAATAAGCCGATATTTCGCTTGTTTTTGGAAATGTTGCAAAAATTAAGACAGGTTTAAAAAGAGCATTTCAAGGTGGATCTGAGGATTTTTTCCATTTGAAGAAATTTCAATTGAATTTTGAATTATAGAGGAAAATTTTCAAACATATATACAGAGTGAGCCAAGTGGTTGGCCTATTAGACGTTTAAAGAGTTCTAATTGATGAAAGTTTCTGAAATTTGGCATGCACCCATTTTTCCATCTGAACTACATCTGGAAAATATTTTCGTTGTCTCNTCTCTGTCTAGATTTTTGAAACAGTTCAATCACCCATTAGAAAATTCACAATTTTTCAAATCTATTTTGCTAAGATAAATTAATTTTTTAAAATAGTGACATTAATTTCGGATCCAGTTAACTTCGAGTTCTTAAATTTAAGCATCTTCCATGCAATTTTGCGTAATTCTCAAAAGTTGACATCGATTTTTCCGATTTCCAAATATCGTAGGAGCGTTTTTCCAATTCCCATAGATAGCCTAAGTGTTCTCCTTCAAATTCTTGTATAAATTTTTTCATTCGATTAAAAAATAGAGGAGTTATTAGACTTTAAAGCTTACTGTCCATACATTGCTGAATCGGACTGTATATAACAGAAATAATAATTAAAAAACAAATTTTCCATTATAATCCCACTCCTTACCACCCATATGTGGACACCTCTGAACAGTGGACAATATTTTTGTCTCAGATTAGAGGTTTTACTGCATTTTTACTCATAAGATATTCATAAAATTTTCTAATTGGTTTGCTAATTTTCCAAAGAATTACCAAAAAGTCAAGTTCTTTTTCTCTATTTGGTGTCCAAATAATGCCATTGTTTTATTAATCTATAACTTGCCTATTTTCGTAAATATTACAATGAACAAAACAGCATTAGAAAGAACATTTTGGAAAATTTCATTGGAATTTGAATTTACAGACGAAAATCTAGGAGCTTGATTTTTTCTATGTTTTTACACATTTTTCTACATTTTCGCTGATAATTTAGCCAATATTAAAGATTTATGAATGATTTTTGCACAGTTTATAGAAAATGGAAAACGCTTTCCCAATTTCCAAGAAATTTTCCAATCGGCTTGTTAGTTCTCCGGCAAAATCGCACAAAAATTGAAGGGCCTGTATTACACCTTTTACTAATCGATAATTCGTTTGTTTTTAGAGATAAAGAAGATAACATTAGAAAGAGAATTTTAAGGAGCATCCGATAAAGGATCTTATTTTGGAAAATTGCACCTTGAACTCTTTGGAATTCTGCTTCGGTTATTAAAATCTTTTTGGAAAACAAACGGAACACCGTTGATCAAATATTTGTCGAATATCACATCGATGAAAATCTAGTATGGATTTCTGAATCTCCATTGCAGCCAAAATGGTCCAGTCCGGCACTGTTGACTACAACTCCTTAAAAAGTGCAATTTTTAATTAAAAATGTCTCCTTTATTTTTCACTCTAAAGCCAATCACTTTTGAAAACAATATTTTTGAAAACAATATTTTAAGCTAGAGCGTATGACATTCTCCAGTTTAGAAAGTTTTTTTTGGAAATTTGGAGTTATAGATACAAATTTAGAAGCTTGTTTTTTTCCTATACTGATAGTTTATGAGGTTTAGTCGATAGCAAATTGTAAGAATTTTCTAATTATTCAGGAAATTTCCGGCCAACGTACTATTTTTCTGGAAAATTGAGAAAAACTGCAAAATTTTGAAGAAAATTTTGCACAATTTTAAACATATATAGACAATTAAATGTTTAAATGTTAAAAATTAGCGGAAACCTCGAAACTCTAATTTTGACTATTTTTAATCGTATTGTGTAATTTTTCCAATAAATTTAATGAAATAGAAAAAAAATAGTTGCTTTAACAAATAATTCACAGATTTTATATCCAATGAATACGCATAAATACCATAAGACATTAATCAAATTTGAAATCGTTGGGTTAGTAAGTTGAAAAATGGTTTGGTAACAAAACTCCCTAAATACTGTTGATATCTACATTTCTAATCTTACAATTCCGAATTCGGTTAATGTCATTCATATTTGTGTATTTTTTGTGTCCTATTATTTCAGTATTTTTAAAAATTAACGAATTATTTGTACAAGTATGTACTTCTTTTCTTATTTTGGTGATTTTTTGCATAATATCTAAAAGTTGGTACTAATTTAACCCATTTCCAAACACCCTAAAAGACCGCTTTCACTTACTTTAAATTTTTGTTAAAATCATTTACATTTTAACATAAATAAAAGAAAAGAGCTAACTCGTTACTACTCTTCTTAGGTAATTCAAATGCATTGAGATTTTGAAAATTTGGGGAAAATTCTGATGAAATTAATTTGCCATTTTCATCTATTAAAAACAATTATTTTGTTCCAAACTTTTTTCCAGTTTACAAACTATTCTATGGATTTTCCATTATTATTTTTGTTACGTGAAAACTTGCCGACTTTCCTGGAAAAATTGTTTGAAAAACAAGTCAACGATAGGTTTGTAGACTTTTGCAAAAGCATTAATTTGTGTAAGATTTCATAAATGAACATTTAGGTCAACTTGAGGCAATATCTTGCTAAAGAAGAGACTAAATATGGGAAGAAAAACCGGATTCGAGTCATTAAAAGAATAATATTGAGACGTTTCCAATCAGTCAGTTCTTCGGTATGTTTACTTATAAATTGTGTTGGTGAGAATTTTGCCATTCTTTGGCAGTTCTTGAGGAAATTTTTTTGAAGTTGAATCGCAAGCTTTGCAAAAGTTTCGCCCAGGACCATCAATTTTCAACAAATTTTACTATTAATTGTAAAAATTTAGCCTAACATTCTAAGGTTTTTCTCTTTAAGGGGGAGTGTCACAGAGACCAGATTAGAACAAACAGCGCTAGAAGTTTATTTTCCAATGGATTTTAATGATCTAAACGGCATTTGAAAGAGCAATTCAAGAAGAGGGGAGTATGTATTCGATTTTTTGAAATCTAGTTTTGTTTATCACTAATTTTCCAAAAGATTTTCAATTTTTTGCAGCAACAATGGTACCGTTGGAAAGATAATGAAATAATCTATAAACTGCAATACACTTTATACAAAAATAATTAATTTAAACAGATAAAAATAATAGGTGAAAATTCATCATATTTCTCCACCACAAATTTCCAGCAAATTTTCCGAATTTCAATCTCAAAATAATCTGCTATTCATTAGCTTTCAAACGAGCCCTGGTTTAGTCGTCTAAGTTTAAAACTGTATGTAAAAAAATCAAATTAGTATGTCGAAACCTTTCATCAATTTTCCGAAAAACTAACAATGCTATGGGAAAATTTCTGGCAGATTTGGAAAGCGCTTTTAATTTGTCACATGTTTTGTAAAATTCATTAGAAAATAAGCAATATTCGCCAAGTTATGAGGGAAAATCTAAGAAAAACTGTATAAAATGTCAAAAAACATGCTTCTATATTTTCTTCTGTAACTCTAGATTGCATCCGAACTTCAAAAAATCAAATACATAATTCCCTGCTTCTTGAAATGCTCTTTCAAATGCCGTTTAGATCATTAAAATCCGTTGGAAAATAAACTTCTAGCGCTGTTTGTTCTAACCTGGTCTCTGTGACACTCCTCCTTAACTCATCATTTTGGCACTTTTGGCCAACCCCCCGAGACATGTTTATTCTAAATCGTCAGTATTTAGTCAATTTAATGTTTGCAGTTGTCGTGGTTCAAAATGGGCAATAAATTCCCCCATGATTTTCCTAAAATTTACCAAACTTTAATTGTCTAGCTTTAAGATTGTCTAGCTACAAGAAAACTTCAAAATTCTACAATTTTCCAGATAACTATCAAACTGATCGGAAAATTTTTTCAATATTTGGAAAACTCTTCCAATTTGCTATCAACGAAACCTTGTTCTAAACAAATTAATATAAACTGAATTGTGGGAGAAAATATAAAAACACAAGCTTCCAGCTTTTCATCTATAACTCTAAATTTCCCCAAAATTTTCCAAAACATAAACTAACATCTCCTGTAGTTTGAAATGCTCTTTACAACGAGCTTTAACATTCGTTTTAGAAGTTAGAAATAAGGGAAGAATCTTTCGTCAAAAATTCCAGTTTTTTCAAAGAATTGTAACCCCTTATATTTATAACTCACTCGCTTTTCATCCTTGTATTATTATTATCATTATTATTATTATTATTATTACTGTTATTATTATTATTATTATTATTATCGCCACTATTATTAACGGTTGTTATATTCGACGATATTATTTCGCTCATTCGACGTTTTGTTGTGGCTGTTGTTGCAGTTGTCGTCGTTGATGTGACGGAAGTGCTCGATACATTATGCGATTTATCTTCAATTACCCCCCAAAAGTTCGTAATTAATTTCGAATAATAAATAATAAAAATTAATTAATTACCATTTGTTGTAATTGTAGAATTGCTTTTCTTTATCGATATTGGCGTTGATGTATTTGATGGGACCATATGCGGAACTACCGAATCCAACAGACCTTCGTCTAAGACTACATTCAATTTTTCTTTAAGCGAATCATTATTGTCTTGTAGAGTTGAATCACTCTTCTTACCACCAATATTCGATTTGTCTTGTTTTTGAATCAATTGATTTTGCTTCAGTTTCAACCAGTCTACAGCATCTGTCATACCGCCGGCTGCTAGATAGCCTTCTAAACTGTCATGAACCTTCAAATTTCGTTATTTTAGGCGAATTTTTTTTTGGGGAAATTTTTATTTTCGAATAACTTACTTGATAGGCGGTTTTCAGGAAATTTAGAAATTCTAATGTTGAAATCTGTGCACATTCTAAATTTTCACCCATTTTTATATCAAAAATACACCGATTAACGTTGGGAATTTCGAGTTAAATGACAACAGTATCGATCAAACAATTTTGACAAATATCAATTTTCTCTAACCTTCATAATTGCTATATCCAGACAACCTCTCTAATGTGGACATTCAAATATCCATATACCGCCTTATTCAGCTAAATGTTCCTAGTTTTTATGATAACTCTTCTGATAGTCGGACCATTTTAAGGATTTTTGGAGTCAAATATGGGAAACATTTTAGCAAAATTAGAGCTTTGCAGCTCATTGGAAACTTATTGAAAAAAGATCTTGATCTGATTGTCACAATTTTAACCAATCGAATACTCACGTACAATGACCAAGAATAACCCTAACAGCACACAATATTGCAGCAATATTGCATTGCAATCTAGAAATATTGCAGTAATATTGCTATGTGCTTATTTCTACGTTGAAATGCAATATTGCATTGCAATATTGTAGGCCACGATTGTGACAATATTGCAATTTAATATTTCTGTATCGTAACAATATAATGCTTCTACATTTTGTAGGTTAATAAAAAGTAAATTAAATTTTTAAATATTTTATTTAATTAATAAATACAGTCTGATCCAAGAATCTATGGAGAGTAGTTGCAACTTTTTTATTTATAGATAGAATTGAATAATTTTAACAAGAATTTGAAGGGGAACACTTAGGTTACCTGTTGGATGTGGAAGCACCCTCCTACGATAATCGTAAATTGGGGAAATTGATGTCAACTTTCGAAAATTACGTAATATTCGATGAAAATCTCTTGCCCATAAAAATTCAAAATCAACTAAATACGAAAATAATATCTACCTTTTGAAAAATCAATTAGCCTTTGCTAGAAAAAATCTAAAAATTTGTGAATTATTCGAAGGGGTGATTGAACTGCTCTAAAAATCTAGGCCAGGGAATCCCTTGCCCTATCAGCAATAAATTTAAAACGACAATATTTGAAGGATCACACCATTTGGGCAGTTCGACACACTGAACATCTGGTTTTGTGTTATTCTTCTTCTGCCTGTGTCGTCTTTGTCTCTTTTATTTTTTCGAATCATAAAACAGTATTTAGGAAATTTCAATTAAATTCGGAACTAGAATTACAGGTGTCAAATTACAACTGAATTCATTAAATTTAGAGAAATAAATAAAAATTATAAGATGTACAACGATAATCTGTTAGAATTTATTTACGCAACAAAGGGGTGGACGAAAGAGACACTCTGTAGAAACAAAATTGTGGGTGTACATAATCAGTTATGTTAAATAAAATGCCTGGAATTTATACGTGCTCATGAATTATAAGGAGAATTTATTTTGCAAATTTTCTAAAAACTGTTCTATGATTTGAAAAATTAAAGAAGCAGAGACGACACAGGCAGAAGAATAACACAAAAACAGATGTTCAGTGTGTCGAACTGCCCAAATGGTGTGATCCTTCAAATATTGTCGTTTTAAATTTATTACTGGTAGGGCAAGGGATTCCCTGGCCTAGACTTTTAGAGCAGTTCAATCACCCCTTCAAATAATTCACAAATTTTTAGATTTTTTCTAGCAAAGGTTAATTGATTTTTCAAAAGGTAGATATTATTTTCGTATTTAGTTGATTTTGAATTTTTATGGGCAAGAGATTTTCATTGAATATTACGTAATTTTCGAAAGTTGGCATCCATTTTCCCAATTTCCAATTATCGTAGGAGGGTGCTTCCACCTCCAACAGGTAGCCTAAGTGCCCCCTTCAAGTTCTTGTTAAAATCATTCAATTCTTTTAATAAATAAATAAATAATACAGCTACTCTCCATAGATTCTTGGATCGGGCTGTATATAATGTTAATTAAATGAAAAAGTTCTGATATTAACACATGGACAATTATAATTTTTCAGTCGCTCTTTCCACTCTCATTGATGCTTTAGTCAGCCAAACACCGACTGTAATTTCTTTGTTGTTACTTGGACAGGTGATTTCCATAANAATAACAGAAACAAAAATATTTAAATATAAAAATAATGATATGAATTAATAATAACTTTTTATTAATTTTATGCTGGTCGCCAATTCTTGCACCATCGGTGCTTGGTTGCCAACTTGTATTGGATAACTGGTTGTCGGATTCATTGGTGGTTTGAAATGCCCTCACAACATTCTTTTTTTCTTCTTTTTTGCATTTGATTTTACGATTTTAAATCGCTAGGCCAAAAATTAAATTAAATTTTTAAATTTTTCATGAATACAACAATCTATAAACAAATCCAATTTATCTTAAAAATTTTAAATTACAATAACAATTACACAAATAAAAAACTAAACAATGAAAATTAAAATATTCCAATTATTTACTGAATTTAATGATGCTGTATAAATTATACCGTCTACATGGTTGTGTAGAGATAAAACGAGTTGTTTTTGGCCTATCCATGCGAATTCTCAAAATGAACTGCAGAAATTGTTAATATGGGGCAAGAGTCCCGACATTAACACATGGGATATGTGAACTGTTAAAAAAACCAAATTATAAATTTTTGTTGTTTAAAAATTGAATGAAGCGATGTATTCATCGAATGTGTTGAATTCGGAAGAATTATCCGATAAAGAGTTATGCCAACAAGAAAAAACGAAGATAAATTGTCAAAAAAATTAATAGTTCGAGTGCCGATGACGAGAAACAGCCAACAAGTAATTATGCCAAATTATTCAGAACCACCAATTCAATAACTCCTTTCAAATCGAAGTGGTTTCTGATTTTTCCAACAATCATTTTTTAAGCGCGCTTAAAAGCGATCGGTGCTTGGCTGGCCCAAGCACCGATAACTTCTAAAATTTCTCTTTCGTTGCCTGGAACGGTGATTTCCATAATATTTGTAATAACAGAAACAAACATATTTAAATATAAAAATAGTAATGTTATGTATTAATAATACTAACTTTTAATTAATTTCATTATATTTATTTATATAGTTTATATACAGGGCTATTCAGCTTAAATGACCCATTTGGTCCCTCTTTGCATGCAACGCATAATACATAATGCACTTATTCCTTGATTCAAATCGAAATTTTTAAGGCTTCATGAATCCAAGTATGCTGCTCTGTTAACTTTGACAAGTGTGCCAAAAAACTCTTAATAATTACATATGCAATAACTTGATTCAACAACACACACTTTGATTCTCGACATTTTACAAATTTTATTTTGAATCAAGGAATAAGTGCATTACAGTGCTCCACATCAATATAGGTCCACCAATTTTTCCCCCGTTTTCTGTTTTTTCGATACAATTCGATCAGTTACAAAATAGTGGCATAAAGAGGAGTCAAAAAGAACAACTTTAGCTAAAAATTACCTTTGTGCTGACACTATGTACGGTTTTAATTAAAAAATTGCTAAAAAGTGGCTCCACAAAAGTATAGATCCACTACCCAGAATCAAGTTTTTATTAATAAAAAGGATGTGAGAAATTGAAATATCTATAAAATATTATTCTTAATAGCGAATAATGTCTCCTTTGCGCATTATCAGGTCAAAAACTCTATTTTGCGTACTCCCGATAAGAGTTTTAATGACAGAGTCATCGATATCTGCTCATGCTCTCATAATAGAAATCTTTAATTCTATTGCGTGTTATTGCCGTAAATTTTTCTAATCAGTATCCTCCAAAGATTATCCATCGGATTACAATCAGATGAGCGAGCCGGGCACACCAAGTCATTAATTTTGTTGTCAATAAACCACTGCTTAGTGCTGTTTTTGACGTGAATGGTAGCGTTGTCTTGCTGAAAATGAAGTGAATTCTCCTTCGTCTTCTTAAAAATTGTAACAACTTTTTTCTCAATATATCCTGGTATATTGTCCATATTCGATAATGTAAAAGCGAGAGAAAGCTGCCCGTAAGCACTAACTGCACCCCATATCATACAACTCCCACCTCTGAAGTTTCTGGTTTGTGAAATATAAAGGTTCCTTCCGTAAATCGCCTCAGTAAGAGTTGAAGTAATCGGGGCCATCCAAATAGAATCTTCTTTCATTACTGAATATGACCGAAGTATATAAAGACAATGTGAAACCACAGATTTGATCGGTACAAATAGATCGCTTATTCATTAACGTTATCACACTATTGATTCATCTTTAGCCTGGCGAATTCTAAACTACACTCTTTATGGTGAGGTTTCAACATAAGTGTGTTGAGAGAAAAACTGTTACCATTTTTAAGAAGACAGAGGAGAATTCACTTCATTTTTCAGCAAAACAACGCTACCATTCACGTCAGTAGCAGCACTAAGCAGTGGTTTATTAACAACAAAATTAATGACTTGGTGTGCCCGGCTCGCTCATCTGATTGTAACCCGATAGATAATCTTAGGAGAATACTGATTAGAAAATTTACGGCAATAACACGCAATATAACACAGTAATCGAATTAAAGACTTCTATTATGAGAGCATGAGCAGATGTCGATGACTCTGTCATTAAAACTCTTATCCGGAGTACGCAAAATAGAGTTTTTGACCTGATAATGCGCAAAGGAGACATTATTCGCTATTAAGAATAATATTTTATAGATATTTCAATTTCTCACACCCTTTTTATTAATAAAAACTTGATTCTGGGTAGTGGACCTATACTTTTGTGGAGCCACTTTTTAGCAATTTTTTAATTAAAACCGTACATAGTGTCAGCGCAAAGGTAATTTTTGGCTAAAATTGTTCTTTTTGACTCCTCTTTATGCCACTATTTTGTAACTGATCGAATTGTATTGAAAAAACAGAAAACGGGGGAAAAATTGGTGGACCTATAATTATGTGGAGCACTATATGTATTATACGCTGTATGCAAAGAGGGGCCAAATGGGTCATTTAAGCTGAATAGCCCTGTATACTAAAGATTTTTTCTGTTTTCTCCCTAACAAACTGTAAATTTGGGCAATTTCGTCCGAAATTAAGAATGCCAAAATGGAATTAATATTACATGTTAATTTTGAATTACCACATAGAAATTTTAATCGTTGAATCTATAAATAAACATCTTTATTTCTTAAATTTAAATTAAAATCTTCTAAATCTAGGCAGTTTTTAAATGGAAAACTTTGAAACATTTGCTCATAATCATAATTAGCCGAAAAGGTTGAATTACTTAATTGTTTGCTCTCTAATATGTCTAATCTTTTAGCCATTAATATGTCTAAAACAACAGCTCTCTAATGAGAGGTGTTGTTTTATTTCAATGAAATTTTATATTACTAGTTTTTAGAAAGCTGTAAAAGTAAAAAATATATATATAACACTTTTAGGCCCGGTTGTACCAAATGTCATTAGATTATTGAAAAACATCTTTCTTACACAATGTGTCTAATTCTTTAAATTTTGGATGGGGTTTTTTAACTATTACTGGTGAATAACTTGTTGATGTAATTATGATAATTATTCTAGTTTTAAAATTTATTTAAATACAATATACCTTCAATTTGAAAGAAGTTATCGATTGGTGGTTCTGGATAATTTGGTACAATTATTTGTTGACTGTCGTTTTTTTTTTCGGTGGTATAAAATCTTCCTCATCGTCACCCGAACTAAACAAATTTTTGGCAATTTTTCTTCTTTTCTCTTTTTTCTGTTGGCATAACTCATTATCGGACCATTCTTCCGAATTCAACACATTCGATGAATACATAGCTTCATTCATTTTCTCTTTCACTAAATATAAAATTTTTAAATATTTTTGCAATATTCATTCATTATTCAATCTATATTTAATATGGCATAGAAATATTATAGCAATATTACCAATATTGCAATAAAATATTCATAAAATATTAAAAAATTTTAATACTGGCACAATATTCATGCATTATTCAATCTATTTTTAATGTAGCATCGAAATATTATAGCAATATTACCAACATTACTGTAATATTGCTTTGCAATATTACTGCAATATTGTGTGCTCTAGGAGAAATAGACCTTTTCCAAGTAGTCTATTATCGTTTATTTTTTCTATGCACATACAATTTACGCTTATTTATTCTTTGAAACCCTCGATTTGAAACAAATTTTCTATTTTTTTCCAATTCCCTCGATTCAATTTCATGGAGAAACAATAAAAGTTAAGTTAAGAAAAATTAACAAACACTTTAGTAACTAGCAAACGGTTGACAGTGATTAATGAGCATCACTTTATGATTTCCCCGTTTTTTTCAAAAATTCATTGATGCAAAATGAAAAAAAACTACTTTATAACAAGCTTTATCGTTGGTTTTTCACCAATTTCTTAATTAACTACGAAGTCAATTTTTTTGGAAAATAAAATTATAATTTTATTCTCATTTTCTCCATTGTATTCCAGAATAAATGCAAAATATTTCTACACATTTCGAAATAAAATGGAGAAAAATGGAAGCATCTTCAAGTCATTTGATGTGTGTAACTCGTTTTTGAGAATTGCTACTTGGTCAGAAACGAGTAGTTTTTGATCGACTTTTAAATGAACTACGAGGCCCAAATTTTGTTGAAATTGTTTCCATAGACTCTACTTTAAATATTTTACAAATTACTCGTCAAATTTGGCAATTGCCTGAACAACTTATAGCCTGAGGTGAAACACGTGGTATATGGGCGGCAGCATTTCAAAAAGTACCTACAGACGATAATGTTCCTAATCCGGGGCTAACGTGGACCGTTTACAAATATACGGTTTAAAAGTAACTTGTCTAAGATAATCTCCAGGAGACATTTTCACAACAGTTGAACGTCGTAACACATTAGTCAAAAACTTTATTGGACAATATCGTAATTTTCATCAATCAACTATTCACATAAAACAACTAAGAATGGCCCGAAGGTTCTCATTTCGCCAGGTTTATAAACAAAAGTCTCAATGAAACATGAACTAATCTATGCTTACTCGTTTTGTAATCAAAAGTCCAAATAATTACGTTTTATGATTTTAATTTGAATTAACTTCAAAAATAGAACTCCCATATGTTCTATCAACCTCCATTTTACAACCTTAAAGATGAAAATGTCAGAAACGGAGTTTTTATCAAAAACCTAAAAGTGAAACTTCATGCTTCTAGCTTTAAAAATGCCGGACTTCTATACAGACTTTTATCCCTAATTCACCACCTTAGTGGGTGTTTACATTATAAAAAAATACTAGTTAATAGTCAAATTTGATGTATCTAGTTTCACTAATTTACGCTCCTTATCAAATTACAAATAGTATACAGCTGAAAAAAAATCAATGCCATTTTCATTCGGATTCATTGTCTGAAGTGATTTTGTCCCATTTTTTTCAGGAAACAATGCAAAAACATGACAAAAATTCAACTTTACGAAGTACTCTTTACATCATTCTTGATTGTTTTGTGTACCTAATTGATTGGTGAAAATCATGAAATTGCCCGAAAAAAGCACTTTTAAAATAATTTTTCGATGAGTTACGAAGTTCTGACTTTGCTAAAATCGTCTTTAGGAACAATCCTCTAAATTCTCAAAATGTTTTTAGTATCGCCGGTCAATTACTAGGATTTATCTTCACACTACACTATACATTAAAATTCTCAAAGGCTTTCCTCCCTAATGCGGACACTTTCGCATATGTGGCGTCCAAATTAGAAACATCAATGCTTCACACTGTAGCATGAAGCAAAGCACTGTTAAAGGCCAATAATACAAAGGAGAAGGACTCAAACTGGATTGACCATAATCAAGGCTCAAATTTATAAACCTAACACAATACATAACACCACATTTTATTGAATTTTTGTCAACTATTCAAAACAATTCAAATCAATAAAATATGGTAGAATTTTTGTATTTTTTTTATATCTCTTTCTTTAAACGTTTTAGAAAACTAATCTATGTGGATATTGAGATGATCTCAATCCAAACATGGCCGATAGATATGCCAATAAAACTTTACTATCTGGATGTTTACGAATAGCACCCAAGATTTGCTTATCAACATCTTTTTGATCAGTTTTACGTTGTTCACTACATTTATATGTTTCTTTTTTCGTTTGGAATATATCACCCTCTTCTCTACGTGGACGTTTCTCATGATGTCTTCGGAAATATTCATCATTTAATGTTTCCGGTAATTTAACATCACTCAAATCGATCTTTGTTTGTGTACCGATAACATAACGTTGATGGATACGACGTAATGGACAACCATTAATACCAAACGGACCTAAAATTATTATTTTTAAATAAATAAATTAATCGTTTATAATCAAAGATTGCTAAACTGAAAGTATACCGGGTGCACCAATAAAAGTATATAGTTCAAAAATTTATCAAATTAATGAAGCAATTTAAAGAATATTATGAAAATTTATAAAACAATCCCTAAAGAACATTCTAGAAAAGTTGTACCTCGTAGTTCATTAAGAAATCGGTCAAAATACGTCTATTTTGAACGACAAAAAAAGTTTACAACATGGCTGGCTCATTTTTGGTGGTTTTATGTTTCTAATTATTTAGTGAAAAACGCTATATTGTATAAAAGAAGCATATTTTGACCAAAGAATCAAAAATAGGTTTTTTTTTTTGGTAAAATTGAACCAAATTACAAATCTTTTGATACTAGCAGGACGCTTTATTGTCGAGAGTTGTTAAAAAAGTAGGTGTCATCAAATTTTTACGACATTAAACTACACAAGTGTTAAATTTTTGAAGTTAATCCTTCAGGTATTAAAAAAACTTAAATATACAAGCCGAAATTGAGTTTAAAACATTGAGAATTGCACAAATCATTCGCCTCCTTGTGCGGATTATTGTTCGTTTACAGTAGTTTAGTATTAGTATCAAAACCAGTGCTACTCAAAAGTCGGTTATTATTGACCCGAAGTCATTTTACAAGCTTAGAAGGAATAATTTCTCACATACGACTCTTTATTGAAATTAAAAAATTTGAAAGGGCTTATCGACGAATTTACAGACCGACACTTGAAAGAAAGTTCAAGAAACACTAGTATAATCTGTAGAAACAATTCAATGTTAATTTATTCTGGGCCTTTTTTAAGTAAAAACAAATACGATAACAGAAAAATATACGAACCGAGGAGGCGAATGACTAGTAACATTTCAATTTTTATACGATCATTATCCAATTTTTTTTCAAATACAGAAAAGAAAAATAAAAAATTTCACACAATTCCTCAAATCATTTTGAACTAATTTACATGTATAGTTTAAAAACTCTGAAATTATCGAAAAATTAAATTTTTGACCAACTTCCCCATTAAGTGGTTCAAATTCTGGTAAAACGATCTCTAGAAACTTCATCATAAACTATTAAAATTGTATCATTTTCAAGTTATTCACGTTACTTATTTAGACTATAAACTTCCATTTCAAGGATTTCTAGGAAGATTTTTAGAGCACATTAGCAAATTAGAAGCTCCAAACTTACTGTTAAATTAGTAAAAAAAGGCTAATTTTGAGGAATATCGCGATTTTTAAAAATAAGCTAGACCTAAAATGACTGAATGATTTGAGGATTATCATCACAACATTGATTTTTTGTTCTTCATTTTATTCCACCAAAAAATTACAAATCATTCTCATCTGTTCTATAATACAATGAAGAAAAGTAAAAAAACAATGATGTTAAAGTAATCCTAAAGTTATTCTGAATTATTTTTCGTGTATATCTCATTCTTGAGAATTGGGACATGGAATTTGTTCCCTTTATTAAAAGTTATGACTTTGAATTGTCTTATCGACGAATTTATGAATCGTCACTTCAAAGAAAGTTTGAGAAACACTGATAGAAACCGTAGAAACAACGTTTACTGATTTAAGGACTTTTTAAAGTGAACAAATACGGTAGCACAAACACTTAGCCATAAAGATAAAAATATAGGAACTGGGGAGGCGAACGACTAGCAATTTCATACGATCATTGTCGCAATTTTTTTGATTTATCCGAATTACCGAGGCAAAAAACAATTTCAAGTAGATCCTTAAGTTATTTTGAGTCAATTTATTTCCAATGAGCTACGTGGTTCAAATTTTGGTAAAAATTTATCAAAAAATAAGACCAGGAGAATTATTTGAAAGTTATTCTACCGACTAAAAATTCTGATGGCAACTCCTACTATTTCAAAAATTTGTTGGGAACACTTTATCAAATTAGAACTTCCTAGCTTATTAGTAAAATTTAGCAAAATCCACTTAAAATATTTCTGGAAATGCTCGTTAAATAGTAGAATTTTCCTACTTAACTATAAACCTTTGTATACTTTTAGTTTAACATCCCTGTAAATAACAAGAAGACACATACCAGTAACCAGTAAGAGTCCGGATTTCAGTTGTTTCAAGAGAACAACACGTTTGCCTTTATGGGCTCCGGCTAATAGAATCAAGACAGTTCCGGGTGTTAAAGTCGCCCTGAGGGTGCGTTTATGTTGTCTAAACAATTTCTTAGCTGGATGCTTCTTAATCCTACAAATTAACAAACGAAATTACAACAAAATTAACCGATAAACATCAATTTTTAATACTTGTCTTGTGTTGGATAATAATTGCGGCGTTTCTTCAACAATACAACACGTTCTTTACCATTCTTATCACCGCCAATTGGTTTAACAACGAACTTCGGCTTTTTAACCTTCGGTGTTGGTTTCGTTTTCTTACCAACGAATTTATACAATGCCTTCTTATGGTACATACGTGAACGTGAAAAACGTAAAATACCATTACCTAAATCATAATTCCTCGGTTTACCGATTTTCACGTTTTTCTCATCGGTCTTCTTATCAACGGATTTGTCCGATTTTCTCACCGATTTCTCGGTTTTCTTCGCTGGTGGAGCCATCTAAATACCAAAACAAATTGAAAATTAGTCGAGTTCGATACGAAAACGTGGACAATTTTTTGAGGTTAGATTTGACTCAGTTACAAATTGTCGACACAATACTTTCAGCGGTGTCCTAAGAAATGAAATTCATCATTTTTTTATTTAAAAAATAATAAAATAAAAATTAAACGAATTAAATGGGAAACAATAAAAATATTACTCGTAACAATTGACAATCGATATAGGTTAGGTACTACAACACTTACTTTACAATAAATTTAATAAAAATTAACTAGAAATATTAATGAAATTAAAACGATAATAGAATAAATAAATGTTTAAATTAATAAAATTTCGATATTTATAATAAATAATTGTCGATGATTTAAGATTTTTGTACAAATTTAGTAAACAATATGCTTACCTCGGCTGAAGCTTACATCAAAAGAACTGTAGGTGGCGCTTGTATTCACATGTCAACCTACGATAGCTAAATATGGCTCATCAAACTAAATATTCCAAATAAATTTCTCTTATTAATTGAAATTCAAGAAAATTCGCAAAAATATTCCAATTTCTAATAATATCTGAATAATTGAAGTGGTATAATTGAAGTCCCTGTATAAGGAAAAAACAAAGTAGGCTGTGTTTGGCATTAATGATTGCTATTATTTGTAGCGCTAATTCAATAATATTAGTTTTTCGATTGAATTGACTATTTTTAATTAAAATAGAAAATAAGACTAAAAATATCAAAATGTAACTGTTTTAATATTTAATTTCAAAAGATTATTTACCTCAGCTGAAGCTTACTAGAAAAGAAACATAGATGGCACTTCTTTCTTCATATTAAACACCACTAGATAAATGTAGCCACTATAACCAATTTAGAAAAAATCGCTATAATGATTAAATTTGACTAGAAATTTGATAAGATTCTCATAAAAGTGCCACTAATTTATTTATTTAAATTTCCAATTACATCAAAACAATTTAAATTATCCTAATTGAAACCGTATAACAAAACGATTAAAGTAGGCTGTGTTTTTGGCTTTAATAATCGTCTACTATTTATAGCGCAAATTATTGTATTTTTTTCTACAATAAAATTAAATTAATATTTATTACAAAATACTGAATCGTAGTAAAAAAACTGTAACTGAATTCAAAAATATTTTATTTACAAATATTACAATATACAAAATAAACACCAATAGATGGCGCTAGTTTCTGAATGATTACTGCTCTATTTGTAGCCCTCGCAATAGAATTTTGCTAAATTTTGGAATTTCTTCACAAAAGAAATCATTAAATATTATCACCATTTTGTAATCTATCGAGAAATGCAGTACATGAACGTAGACATTGTTGATAACAAGTTTCAAAACTTGCATCCTGAAATTATTTCTAATTAGTAAAATTACACTTAAATTAAGTTGAATTAAATAAGAACGAACAAAGTAGGGGTCGCGTATAATACGTTGGCCTTTAGG
>JACDRQ010000754.1:3729-24883 GCA_013841215.1 Hycleus cichorii
ATATTTTTCCTCATAACTTGGCAAATATTGCTTATTTTCTAATAAATTTGGCAAAATATGTGGCAAATTAAAAGCGCTTTTCAAATCTGCCAGAAATTTTCCGATTGCATTGTTAGTTTTCCGGGAAATTGATGAAACGTTTAGACATTCTAATTTGAGTTTTTTATGTATAATTTTAAACTTAAACTGAATCGAGACTCGTTTGAAAGCTAATCAATAGCAAATTATTATCAACGTCCCTGTTTCTTGAAATACTCTTTCAAATGCCGTTTAAATCATTAAAATTCGTTGAAAAATAAGCGAGTAGGGTTGTTTTGAAAAGTGGCCGTCTGACACGGGTTCTTAAGGAATTGTAATCCGTCCCCTTAAAGCCAGTTTTTAAACTAGAAAAGAACCGAGAATATAATTTATTTGGGCCTTGTAATATTCTAGATCTTTTTGGTCCCCTATTACTTCTAAAATTCAAGTAAATCGCTAATTTTTTTCTACGAAACCTCAAAGTAGCTCAAAGTTGGGACTCTATTTGTTAGATCTGTAGAGAAATAACTTGTTAAAACAATATTACCAACATATATTCCAATCAAATTTAGCCATTAAATGGAAAGTCTATTGACCCTACATATATGTATAAACTATAATAAACAAACAATTGTAAAGTTATAGAATTACCAAGTGTGCTGAAACCACTGTAATTTCAATCAATTTAACTTTGCAACAACTGAAATTACAACAGTCTACAGTGCAGTTTGATTGCGTGTAAAGTTTTATAAAAGTTTTAGAAAATTGAAAACTAACTATTGGTTTAATGTTGATTTGACTAGCAGATCAGCATTCTTCAAGCGCTTAATTACGACAAATATTGACCGAGACTTCAGTTTCTTATTAGTTTACTCAGAAAGAGATCAAACAGCCGGTTTAGGCCCTAGACAATAACTGAAAACTACAAATTTAGAGACAATTTTCATCAAATATCCTGTCTTTTTTACAACGTTCTTCCGATGGCGCATATTTTTATAATTTCAGAAAAAACAGGTAAATTCAGATGCGATTTTCAGAATAACGGAAAGAACAATTCAAAATCTGATAGATCTCAATTGTAGAGCTAACTCTCGTCTATCTATTTATATAAATTTCATTTGATTCTGTTAACAGTTACTACTACTAGGCACTAAAATCATGAAAAGCTGAATTTTCAGAATTTCCAGAAGATCCAACCTATATTTCAAGAGATCATAGAGTTTAGTTATCTCTTAGGCTTTTCGAGAAATTTGAGTTCTAGTTACAAACTTTATAAACAGTTACCTTGCTTAGTTCCTTTGAAAATCGCTCAAGAATCACCAAAATCGGCAACTGAAGGCTGAAAATTTCGCTCTCTAGCACCCAAATTGTTCCCCTCGAAACGATAGTTAATTTACCTAAAATTGAAATACTCTACCCTTATCATGAAAGAAATATTCTCGTTATAATTTTGATTTTAATTTTTAGAAAAAAAAACTCGTAAATATTCAAGATAAGCTTAGAGTATACGAAAATAATTCGCTCCTGCAGTGTTCTTTTAGACTTTTTTCAAACTCGTGTTTTATCCCACCAAACTGGTTCCTACCGAGGATAATCTTTGTTGTACGTGGATTTGTCGTGTGATATTAAAATTTAAATAAAATACGTACAAATTTTATTAAATTTCCCTACATTCTTATAAAAAAAATGGCGTTATTTCGAATGAAATAAGACTCGAATTCAAGATAAATCCTCAACTTGTTCACCGTGTTTTATATGCTGGGTGCCCCGTCGATCTCTGACAATAATCTTTCCATTATCGAGCCATACATTCTTCTTGCCCAACTTCGAAATGCACGATTTATAAATTTTCAAATTATCATTCGTTAAATCTTCAGTCAATTCGATTCCGGTCCCTTTAAACTTCCTCTTTTGACGAATTACCAACGATTTAGTTCTACAATTAGCGAAACGAATGAAAATTGGCCGCATTGAATTCCGGTTTTTACCAGCACGATAACATTCCTCGATATCAGCCGATTCGATGTTGATATCCAAATGTTTTTTGAACAGATCGATAACCGTTTTGTCTAAATTTCGTTCGATTGCTTCTTCTTTAACACCAAATAAACGTACATTTTGACGGCGATAGAATTGTTCCCATGTATTCAATTTACCACGCAATTTCAAATTTTCTTCTGCCAGTTTTGATAAATTCTCACTGTAGATTTTCTGTTCGACGATTTTAGCGATTTGATCGGCGATGTGTTTCGAATTGGCCAAATTCCGTTCGGAGGCTTCTTTTAATATTCGTTCAATATCTATACGGTATTGGGCGTGGACTTCGCCGAGGAGCCTTTTCAGATTATTATTATATGCAGTTACTAAGATATTCA
Source organism: Hycleus cichorii (assembly GCA_013841215.1). Lineage (NCBI taxonomy): Eukaryota > Metazoa > Arthropoda > Insecta > Coleoptera > Meloidae > Hycleus > Hycleus cichorii. The sequence goes on from JACDRQ010000754.1 coordinate 6,123, forward strand.
AACGTTCATCGAAGATATTCGTTTGGATCGTATCGACAACTCTCCTAGCGATTAAATCGACGTAAGTATTGTCTTTGATAAAGATTTTATCGAGGGTTTGTTCGACGATCTCCTGCACTCTAACACTACTTTGAGCCATTTTTTGAATCGTAAACGGACACAAATCACTACTTGACAACACAAGAACACTCACAGAAATGATTAATGTTCGGAATTATCTTTAAGATAGTGACAATTATTTGACCAACCTTAGATGGCTCTGTTTGTTGCTCACAAATCTAGCTGGAAATTTCGCAAATTTTCTAAACAAGATTGAGTCTTGTCGCTTCTACACGCCGATGACACCAATTTACATTTTACGATTCTTTCCATTGCTTTATTATGCAAAAAACAATCGATATTTTTGGTGACTTTCACTACCATGAAATATAAATATGGAACAGGCGTTAAAGGCCCAAAGGATTTACTGTTATTTATACAAACCCCCTTTTCCTATTAACTTACAGGGAAAGTCTAAAGATCCCCAGTTGCTAATTTAACACAACAATACTATGACAGGGTGTCGATTCTAAGCTCTATTTACTCAACAAATATGTTTAATTTAAGCATTATCGTCTACTGTTGTCGTATTATTCTAACAATAGTGTGATAATCAAATAGAACAATGTTATTTTAAGATAAGTCAGCAGCTTTAGGGGTGTATTTAAAGAATTATCCAAGGGTAGAGTAGAATCTACATAACAATGGATTATTTCTGGAATCAACTAAAATTGAACGATTAAAAATTATTGGCACGTTCTTTTGCTATTTCCAATCTTTCATAAAATGAAAGAGATTGGGAGAGCGGAAAAAGAGCAATTTGATTAATCCGATGGCTTTGGTGTTGCATCCTTTGATCTCAGCCATTTATTTTACTGGATTTCTCTACAATAAAACCAGAAGAAACCCAATCTTGATGATGTTGATGATAATGACAAGGACGATAGTGAAGCCAAACAATTCAATTTGGTTTAATGTGAGTTGATAAAAGCGAATTTCGTTGGCATTAAGGTTGAACTCGAAAATTACAGCGTTTGGCCAACGTTAGAAGGCATTTTAAATCATGTTCGACAATGATTTATCGGCGATTTATTTATTTTTTTACAGAAACTGTAAGCTCAAAGGGAACAGAAATACAAGAGCTAAATAAAACTACTTCTTTGGTGATAAGAATTGACAAAAGCCGTTTTTTAAAAAAACTGCATACCAGATTTTCTCGAAATTTAATACACATGACCTAGAGTCTAGACCAATACTCTGAGAATTTTTTGAAAATTTTTGAATTTACAGTTTCTGAGCTTTAGTCCAATAGAGATCAACCTTAATTTTAACGTTTGTGATGTATTTAAAAAAAAGGATAACAGAATTAATATTTTCAGCAGATAAATTCAACCCTCTTTTAATTATTGTATCAACTTGTTATCTAATAACATTGAAAATGTTATTCGCTTCCATATTTTCATAAAATTGTTAATTTCAGTTGAATTTAATGGAATTTCATATGAATCCAGGTGTATTTAATTCGTTTCCCAGTCCTAATGTTGTGACAATATCCATCAACAAAAAGCTGGAAAATATTATTGTTTCTATATGGAGGTTGTTAGGTAATTAACAAAGTTTTCTATTTGAAGAACTAAATGCAAAGTAATTGCCTGAGGTTTCTGCCTAAAAGCCACAATGACTTTGAAATTATTCAGACTCATTTGAATGACAAACACAAGGCTGAAATATTCAAATCGAATTCAATCCATTGGTATACTCGACCAAACAACGGCTCAAATTCTGCAAGTTTTCGATAATCCACAACGATATTTTTTCAAAACTACGAAATTTGCGGATTGATTAATTAATTATCATTTATAATTGTTTATATTTGTAGATCTCATAATAATTTCGAATAGTTTTGCAGGTTTTCTAAAGTTGCTGTAATTAAATTTTGCCCGTCAATTTCATCAATATGGATGCAGATATGGCCGATTTTAAATTGAATTTGCATTGATAATATCGGCCAGGCCATACTCTCTAATAATATATGAATTAAATTTTCCAGTTCAAACTACAGATAATTCAGTTAATCAATAGATGCTATTGAATATATCTCTCATGTGAGCCACACTATATCGAATTATGCAAAAATGAATGCCATATTCAATATGTGTGTTATAAAATAATCGAGTTAATTAGAAGAATAACAAATCTCTAGGATTTTATCGCATGAATTTATTCGTTTAAAAAGTTGGATTAAAATCTCAAATAATGTGGAATCTTTGAGAGTGGATTTCTCCTTTATTTTTCACTCTACAATCAAGTAATGTGACTCGTTGGAAAAACGTTTCAAGCCCCTGTTCTGGAAGACTTTATGGAAATCTAAGATGTTTCTAAATTTTCCATAAGTCAGTCATATTTACAAAACTCTTTCGATTTGTTATCTAGTAATTGTTCTAAATTCGTTGAAGATTATGGGGAAATTATGGAAAAAATGTAAAGAAATATGGGGGGAAATATTTAAAAAAACACACGTTCAAGATTTTCTTCTATAAAATAAGAAATAGTGAAAAATTCCACTTTTTGTGGAGTTATAGTCCGGCGCTTTAAATTAATTGAAACCACAAGAGATCGTTGGAGATTTATGTGTAAAGTTCAACGGTCAATTACACGTGTCCAATTTATCGAAATAAATCTTGATTTCTAACAAGAACCCCCGAAAACTCGTCGAAAATATAAAATAATTGTCATCAATTGAAAGTTTACGTTTTTATTGGACGACTTTCCAAGTTTCTTTCCATTTATTTCTACCCGTTAACGGCACTTTATACTCTACAGCTGTCAATACAATTGCCTATACTTGAAACTTGAATTGCAACTCTCTTGTGTTGTTAATTTTCCAGTCTATCTTCGTTATAAAATACTTAAAAGTTGAGTTGAGAAACTATTCGCCCCGATTACTGCATTCGAATTTTTGTAACTCGTATTGTTCGAAGTTTTTTTTGTCGGTTTGGTGCTGTTTCTTTTGCCAAGTCATTAATTTCTTCTGTGAACATACACGAAAAAAAGTCGAATAGACCGGGAGCTTAATGTGGTAGTTTCAGGAAATGCGAGCGCCGGCACTAAGAAGCTTTTATTACAATAAGTTTTATCGTTAATTGTTTCTGTTGGAAGTTGTGCGATTAATTTAAAAGGTTGCCGTATAAAAAAGAAAGTTGATCATAGTTGGAGATTTTGGATGGACGCCACAAAATTCAAACTTCTAATTGGATAATGGCGTGTTTCAAACAAAACCAATACGAATCATACAATTCTACTCGATCTAATTTCCATTTAAATGGAAAATCTCGTTTATTTTTCAATATGACCTAAAATCCAGTAGATTTATCAAAATCTTTGAAATTCATCTTATTTCCGGGGAGAAAATCGTCGCTCTTTACTATCCGACAACAACAACAATTTCAGACAATGAAAATTCCACAACGCACGAACAATAGAGACGTACACATAGGAAATTGGTGGCTGATTTCACGGGTTAACGCCCCTGGAGACAGCCGAATATATATGAGAAAATCTGTAGTAGTAGTTGTGTAGTCTTTAAAGTCCAAAACAACTCGATCGGCGTCTATACAAAAGACATAACAGATAACAGAAGGGGATTTAATCGTACAGCTATTGATAGAAATTCGATGGAGGATTTTAGACGACAATCGACAATGATTGAGGCAGCCCAAAGGAATCCTTTTGTAGTCCAATAAAATTACAATTCACGAAACTAATAAGCCAAGAATTTATCGACATTCATTAGAGATGTCACGCGAGTGCATAGAAATGAAGCGAATATGAAGAAAACCCATTTTATTCCCTGTAACTCAAAATGAAAGGGGAATTTTCTGAAATGAAACCGCCTTAGAAAGTCCTTGAAATGCTCTTTCTAACACTGCTTGATTCATTACGATATATCGCAAAACAAGGGAGTTATCGATTATTAAAAATGCATTCAGTCGTGTATGTCTCTCATTGTAACTTCTGTTAGATTCATTTTGAAAGGTGCGGAAACAGAAATAGAAACAAATATTTATTGTTTTCAAACCTTTCAATCAATGAATCCGTTACAACGCTGTCATCGAGCTTCTCTGATTGAATTACACACAAATACTCTACCAGATCGTATATCAAATTGGGTTTTCTTCGTCGAGGGCCGCCGACTAGAGGTGGCTAAAAACACGAAATATATGTGTTCAACGAACTTTCCAAATGTGTAATAAAAACAGGCGAGCGAGAGCGAGAGTGTTTGGAAATGACGAGAGAAATGAGGCAACTAACAACGAGAGGAAAAAAAATTACGTACTTCCACATTAAATGTTAAAAATAGTCCAGTGACGGAAAATGTTTAAATATAACTAAATGAGTATGGGGCGCTAGTACGGGGTTAACTTACCTCCCGCGAACATATCTTCGTAGACACCATCGGAAAATGTTCGTATCGTCTCAAAGAAATTCTACAGTGTGGTAGGTGATGTTGTTCTAGTGGATTTTAGTGTTTCATTTGAAATTCTCTTAATAACAAGTAAGTATTTTTGCTATTTTTAGTTGGATTGTTGGCATTTTTAACGAGTTATTCGATGGACTAGCATTCCATTTATATAAAATATTCCGAGCTGTTTACGAGTCCAGTTATATATATTAAAATTTTGCACTATAATACACAAATGGCCAAATAATCGTATAGAATTTCAAAATTGGATCATAAAATACTAATAAAACACGGCTCGTTTCGAATAGAATACCAGACAAATATTGTGATAAAACTAATTTGTAAGCAATATTAATTAAGGATTTTTACGCCCCCATAAACAACTTGCAGCTCAGTTTTACTCCACAATTCATAATTATACATTATTTCCTTATTTTAAACAACAATTTGAAATATTTTAATTGGAAATTTTATACTACAGAACGGTTTTAATGTCGATCTGAAACTAAATCTACCAAAACAGATAAAAAATTACTTCAAATGGAAATTATTGGAATAATTGTGGATTAAGTGATTCAGTTTGCAAATAAAGGTTTGCTAAATTTCCAAATTCAGCTTGAAAATCTAAAATCGGCTAAGCCTTTTTCATGATTAGAAAAAGCAGCTGAAACTTCTACTAAAACGAACTAAATAAATTCAAATTTGACAACTGGAAAGTAGGATCAATAAAAAAGATGATCTACCAACAATCGGAGCAAAACTTCGTTTGAAAATCTGTTAAAATCTTCGACAAGCTCAGAGAAAAATGTATCAAAAAATTAATGAGATGTAATTAAATTTTTCCACAAACTACTACTAAAATTGACTAAATAATTCCTTTTGAAAACAAGAATTAAACTGGAAGATTCTCCCAAGCGATTTAAATCGTCTCCATTTCATGATTTAGTACGACTCGCTTCTACATTGTAGCGTCTTATAAAGATTAAAACCAGCGCTTAATTTTCCTGTAATTTATTTAATTATCTCTGTAAGTAAGGCTAATATTTTTCATTATTCTACTTAATAACACTACGTTATAAATTCAATAATAATCTCCTATTGTTATTCTCATTTATTTTCTCTAATATATTCTTCGAAATTTCCACAAACTTATCGTATGAAAAGTTTACCGTTAAACACTAAAGTTCCATTACCTAATTTTGTGAAAAATTAAACATGAAAGTATCAACAATACAACACCTACTAGTGGCTTTAGTGGACTTGATCGGCATATTGATGAGTTTTAGCAAAGTATCATCTAAATTTAGTGCTACAGAAGTGCTCAAGAACGTGCTCCTAATAGAAATTCCAACTTGTATAGATATAAATGTAGAATTTCTGAGACGATTTGAATATGTCCAATTCATGGGTGAATAGTTTTTTCGCTATTATACCCATAAATTTATCGAGTTTTAATATAATCGTATCCCCATTTTATTGATGCGGAACGGATCGTATTGCGGCTTTCGAATAATTCCAAATACTGCATTATCTTTTCGAATTGCATCAAATTATTGTTCAAATCGAATATTTTCAACAAATCAACAATGGGGAAGGGAATCCGTAGTTTCCATTTAGTAGTTGGCGAATAAATCTAAATATACGAACGGTATCGGTTCGTGATAAATCATCGTTGCCGATTTTTACAACTATTATCATATATATTGAACTTTGGCACTGGCAGATCTTGATAGAGGTAGTGGAAAGATGACATTTCCCATTTTTCTGCATGTAAATATTTGACTTATGTTTGTCTGTTGGTTGGTTGGTAAAATATTTTCTAGTTATAGCTGTTTTGAACAACATTTACTTGAAAATCTGATTACATTAGCCGGCATAAATCAAATATAATACAAGTAGAAAGCTTGATTTTCTTACAACATTTTCAACATCAAATTTGTAGTTTTCACTGATAAAAATTCGTTTCAAATTGAGGAAATAACTTGAAGAAAAATCAAATAAATCAAACTATCTTTTAACGACAACTTCTCGTATAAAACGACGTACATTTCGAGTTTTTTTGTACCACTCCAACTCTCCACCACATCTTCAACGTTAGCAAACACGTGTTCTAACAAGGGGCGTTTTTCTGGGGTTGAAACTGGAAAAAACAAAACTATTTATGGATGTATCCCAGCAGAAATTCCCCAATTTTTCATAAAACTTTCCAATATAAATCTAAAAAATTCGAGGTTAATATCTCGTTAACTATCTAGATCCTCATATTTCACAGCCGTATTAACAGAGAGAAAGAGAGAACGTGCACGTTCCATTTGATAAGTGATAAATAAAAATAAGCCGTACGTCTCCTTAGACCGGATGAGGCAAAAAGATTTAAAACATCTGCAGGGTGTACGTGGCGAGAACATTGAACTTTTTTTCATATTAGGGTAGCTCTAGGGGGCTTGCTTGGAATTAAATCGTCTCCCATCGATTGACTAGAGGTAGCTGTATTAGGGCCGGCTCGTTATTTTTTGGTACGTGTTTCTATTAATTTCTTGAGAGTTTATAGGGGAATCTCTAGAGAATAATGTAGCAAAATTTGGACCTCGAGACTTCTCGAAGGGCCGGCCAAAGAACGCTTCTTTTGGACAAACCAACTAAGAATAAGTCTTTTTAAAGTTGTGCTCGTTGTTTTGCATCAAAATTCTACAAAAAGAGCGTTTACCCAAGTTTTGCTAAAATCTTGTCTGGAAGGCCTCCAAAAAATCTTCAGATTATTTTTCGAATTACTCACCAATTTTAGACTCGAAGAGTCTTAAAAGCTTCAAAACTTTCTCTATAAATTGATTCACTGGCCAAGTGTAAAAGTTTAGAGCCCAAATTTGTTAAAATCTTCTTTCAAATAGTGAAATTTACCAAAAATAGATGTTCTCGGTAGTTAAACAGCAAAGTTTGCTAAAAATTAACAATTTAACTTGCAGATCATTTAAAATTGTTGGGCTCAAGGGAGCAGTTTCGGCACTGATTGTAATTATAATTCGATCCGTTTTTCTCTTTGAGCTTCAAACAAAAACGATCAAGTCGTCAATCTTAATGGAAACAGGATGTGGAAATACACATCCGTATTTCCTAAATTTCTTTCGGCTCTAATCTTTTCTACATGTTCGCTTTTAATTACCAATGGTTGGCAGTTCCGATTCTCATTATATTCAATGACTAGACAGTAGAGGGTTGTGTTTTAACCGAGAATAATCATCATTCATGTCAACTGTTGATTGATCTCTAAGGGAGAAAGCGTTTCTGGTTTAATTTCCAACAAAAACTAATAAAAAAGCGACTTTTCCCCAATATTAGTTTATGGAAGACTTTTGTCTCTAGTGTCTAATTCCAAATAAATACCCCCCGATATATAAATGATGTGAAGATATTCTAATGTACCCCTAAAAACGATTTCCTGGTACATTTTAACCAAAAATAAACCCGCTTACAAAGGTATGTATTGATCATGGGGATTTTATAAGAGCTTTTCTCAATAATAACATTCCTTTCGTATTTTAAACCGGTGGAATTTTCGATCATTTCCTTTTGTTTTATCCGTTTCTATTACAAAATAAACCGAGACAAAAACGATGGAAAACAACAACAAGAAATATGATTTGATAAAATTTTGCGAGAGAAAATTGTGACAGGATGGAAAGTCATCCTAACGGAAACTCCGGTCTCGTCACTTGACGTCACATCCTGTGGAATTCTGTCTTTCCGGTAAGCCAGAAATGTCACCCGTAAAATGCATTGCGTTCCATTTCCACGCTCCCTTCTATTGTTGTATTTAATAAATTTTACTCAATTTTAATTTCATATCGTCGTAGAGTACGCAATTTTCCGGAATATTCCAACTAAATTTCGGTTAATTTACACACTAACAGATGCAGTTTCGCCCGGAAAGATGGCTTCAATTATATTTGGGAGTCATACCAATCAATAATGCATAAACAATGCGGCACTAGCGCTCGGCCCTTTAGTTTTAAAATATTCAAAAATAAAATTTGCTCAGCAATTAAGCCGGCCAATTTACACATTTTCAATCGATTGTTGAGGATATTTTCAAATTTCAGACTTCACTGCTAATTTTTCAAAAAAAAATAAAAATAAATTAGAATCGAACATATCAAAACTGCGATATAGAACGAAATTTCTTTTATTAAAATCATTAGAATTGCGAGTTCAAGAATATTTTCTAAAAAGAGCCTTAGGATTTCCACGAGCCTTGGAGTCGTTGAAGCAGTTCGCTTCATTATAACGCCAAATATCGCTAAATCGCTCTCTTGTTTATCCTGATAAATGATCGACCCGTCGACTGAACGATTACGAAAAACTAATACGCTTCGATTTCGAACAAATTCAAACAATTCACTTGATCGTTACAACATTGGCAAAGATCGTCCTAATGGTTTTTAGATTTTCATTGTATCAATTCGTATGTTTGTAGAAAGTTTTGCTTTATCAGCTTTGCTAGTTTGTTTGGTTGTGAGAGAGTAAACTGGAATTAGAGATCCGGCTGGAAATGACAGAATTCTCTCGTTGTTTCGAGTGCTCCTATTCATGAAAATTGAAAAGAAGAATCGTTCCACCGACGAGAAATCCTCTTATAGATGGTATTTAATTTTCAACGACGCTTATTTTGCTCATTTTCACCACACTATGTTTGTTTTTGATAAGATTTGTATTGGCGAATACACTCGATAAACATTGAAGAAAGCAATCCAACAATACAAAATCTACAGTTCTATTGCGATTATTACGACGCTTTATTCCCTAGCCGGTTGCAATATTATAAGAAAACTTGAACAATTCCAAAAATGAAATTCATAAATGCTCGAATTTCCTACGGTTGTACAACTTTAGTTTAGCCACAATTGTAAGTTTTCTACAATAGAAATATATCTACGATAATCTGCAGAATTGTAAACTCGACAATTGTTGGCTTTTATTCGTTCAAATCTCTAGTGTGTGATCTTTTATAAGAGTAGAATTGTAAAATTTTATACACGGTAATATAACGAAAAATCTAATTCCAATGTAATCTTCATCATCATTTTAACAACTATCGAAAGTCGTAATATGAAAATCCAATTCACCAGCGAAATTACAAGAATTTGTCAAGAGATAAATTTGAAAAAGACAGAAACCTAGTCTAGGATGAACGAATATATAGATGAAAAGCGAGATCTTTGCGCCTTTTACAGGCCATTAGTTTTGAACAGGAATACATTTAGAAGTTGGATTCCGGACAATGTGACAGTTTTGCCGTATAATTCTGATATATCTAGCGAAAAGTTACCTTATGCGGTTATACAAACATGTATATGTATAACGAATCTTGAACTATACACACATCCCTATGTGTGTTTTAATGATTTTCTTGTCAACGATGATATAACGAAATTTCTTGATGGTGATAAATTACAGTATTAAGACTTCTTACAAGCTAGAATAGGCGAATAGGCAAACGACAAAACCGCCTATAAGGGTTGGAGCATTTAGTTTTTATTTCAAATCCACTAAAAGTTGATTATTAAAATAATTCGGGAAAAAATAACACCATTTCTTCTATAATAACAGGGAAAAAATCAATCATAGTCACTGTCACAATTCTCTTCCTTATAGATTGATATATCCCCCAATTTATACGAGATGCGAAAGTCTGATGTTGATATATTAATTGTAGATGATTCCGACAAAACCGAATGATCGATGATGATATAGCGAATAGATGTGTGAAAGAGGAAAAGAGATCGATGCACCTAATAGTTACAATTCAAGAGCGTCTCGACGCTACAGACAAAATTAAAAATAGCAACGGGGAATTCCTTTCAAGATTGCCAGACTGAACTAATTATAGACGGCCCCCCTGCGAACTTTCACCGTGGTTATTTAAAGCCCACGTACAAAGATCAAATTCTCCAACCAATAAAACAATTATTACCTAAAATATCGAGAATTATTTGTGATAATTGATTGAAATTTGCGGGCATCGAGTGAATTTTCGGTAGAAATTGCAGATGTCTACACGCTAAATTCGAATCCTCCATTTGAAACGAGGAGCTTTTGAAAACTTCCAAGAGAAAGCGCTAGATACCTAAAGCTATTATTATAAATTGCAATAATTGTAAGTTTGATTGGTCGTTTTTATTATCTGATAATCAAACAAAATGTCAAAAATAATCGATTTTTATCCAATCATTAATTATAAAAGTGAAATTGAACAACAACAACATAAGACGGATTAAAACACGTACACACCACTTAAATGAGATTATTAAATGAATATTTTCACATAATAATGTACTTGAAGAGAGAGAGAGACTGTATAATTTGTTGACATAATTCATAAAGTCCATTAAGATTGAGTAACGCCCAAATTTATGACTTATTCACACGTATAAGTCCGAGTAACGTTGTATTAAAAGTTGATATTTGAGATGATGAAATTGTACGTAATGATTTGTCTAACAGCACGTTCAATTCTTGATTTCAGTACAAGAAGAATTGGCTAAAAGTTGGCCATCTTAAGATTTTTCAGTAGCTTTACAGTCGTATTCTATACCATGTCGATTCGTTACCGTGTTAATCGACAACCCCAATAAACAAAGCTTCTATTGCACACTTTAAAATTCGATCATATCTACAAGAATGAAACCGGTTATATTCAAAAAACACTCAATTTTCAGCGTTACATGGTTACGGATCGTTAGAAAGTTAGAGAATACCACCACGACGCCTTTAGACTACAACAAAAGTAGCTGTTTTGGTTATTGATGTTGAATTGATTAGTGGCGCATCCACCAAATTTCGACTTGATAAAAATCGATTTAATTTGTACGTTCAACCGTTAATTACAATTCAATTTATTCTTATAATAGCACTATCATTGTTTTATTATAATCGACAATTAAATAAAAAATAACATTTCTTTATTTACTCAATATGTTCCATAATGATGAAGTTAATTTTATATTTAAACTGTAATTAATGGATATAATTAAACTTGTCATAGATTCATTTCAAGATAAATCTACACACACAAAGATAGATTTTTATAATTCTAATTAGAAAAAAACGAATCGATATAAGAGTAATTACATCTTGATGGTATTAAATTGACGACATGATTACTAATCAGATTTCCTTGGCGTTGTTTTTGTTTTCGAATTTAATTAATGATAAAAAAATGCAAATAAACCAACTTAAAAGTCTTAAAAACCGCCGTTGATTCTTACTCGTTTACAAATATTAAAAATAATAACAATAATAACTGACGTATAAATGATGGATTCATGTCAATATTGAATTTAATTAAAACAACAAGAGAAACAGACTATCATCAATTTCGACGTCAATTTTATTAATTAAAGATTTAATTATCTTGCCAAATCATGACAATTTATTATCGTTGTTTATTTTTTAAATTTTGTATTACAGTTGTGAGAAATGGCAATGCACGACAGTATGGATTTTGACAGTTTTATGGATTGTGATAGTATTGCAGCATCGACTGATGAAATTTTATGGTCCGATGATGAGACTATTATAGCGGAACAAGAAATTGTCTGGCGAGAAGGTAGGAAATTTTATTATATTATTTTGAATTGCGCGCGCTTTGAAAAGGTTGGTAACCAATAACCAAATTCCCCTGGTGTTGATTTCTTAAATTGATAACGCCAAAATCATAATTTCTATTATCCTTACTCTTATTAGTACACTTTAGTCGAATTTTTGAAATTATTCGAATATTTGAAGTTGTTTTAAATAATAATTCTAAAGAAATTGAACGGCAAAACTTTATAGTGAAATTGACATGTTAATTATTTCTTTAAATAAAACGCCTAATTTTAATCTAAAATCACTAAAATATAATTAAAATAGTTACTTACTTGTACGAATAATTCAGAAGTAACACATGCTTCTAGGTTAGAAACAACTGAGTTTAGTTGTACAATGTTGCCAACTTTTTAAAGAGGCGCGCATTTCAAAATTCGGTTAAAACGACTATATTCATCACATAAGGCAAGTTTAATCGTATTCACACGTTAAATTGTTACCTATTTATCTTCTTATATACCCTCAAGACTGAAAATTACTCGATATTTACATTTAAATATACACCATCTGTCGATTTACAGGGATAATTGGTGTAATCAGAGTGTCTGCAATAGTCGTTTGATTATCGCTATCGGCTAGTATCAGTAGCCAACTTTGTAACAAACTTGTATCTAAATCAATTCTTGTTTTCTCACAAATAATCGACTTCGATATTTTTAATTGATCGAAACGAAATTGTTTGTTTTTTATTGTCGATAGAATTACAGAACGTTGATTATTTCAAACTTGTTTATTATTGTTGAACAGGCAGATCAAAAAAATTAACGCACCTTTAACTGGTTGTAAGAATGTGAGTCAATTGTTGGTCGATTGTTTTTTTTAATTATTTTTTTCTTCGTTGAATAAATGAGAAATTGTCGTTGTTAAATAGTTGTAAAAACAATTTAATAATCAACAAACAGTGGTGTGCTATTTTTTTATTGGTTCAATAATTTGCTTGGGAAAATTGCAGCAATAAATCCGTGCGTATTATCAACATTTACAATAATTGTACGGCTATTTTATTTCAACAATTACCCAGATAATTGACAAAACATCCAAACAATACGCTTTTATCGCTTAATATCGACCGAAAAAAGCTAAATGTAGTTGGAAGAATTCGGCCCAAGTGCCCGGCAGGGCCGTCACTAGCACTTGGCTAACTCAATGCCTGAGAACTATAAAATCACGATACTCAATTCTTCTGATTTAGCCGTAAAATGTTTGAAAAATTGCTCAACAATTGACCCAATTGTAATTTCTAGCAAATTCACCACAGAAAGGGCTAAATTAAAAAAATCCCGTACGAATCAAATAAACCAATCGATGCGATTTTTGTAAAAAAATCTCAAAATTCTAGACCGAGAGCGCTATTTTTTGAATTTTGCCCATTAGAGCCGCACATATCACGGCGCTCCTGATCATTTTAAAGGAAGAAATTTACAGATAGTTTGGAGTATTCTTTATCAGTGCAACATATGAAATTACTTAATTAAAAATAAAACAACCAACAATCGTTATCGCAAAAAAAGCTAATTTGCAGTTAATTTATTTTGGAAAGATTTATTATATGTATCAAAATACAAAACTAACAATTATTCAAGTGCAAAATACAATTCATATACCGACAACAAACGTGAATTTGTTCCTTATTACTTTCTGCCATTCTGCCATTGCACTGATGCAATCTCGCTATTGAATTGATGATTTATATTTAAGTTAATATTAGTTCCTTCCGTGATGATTATAGCATTAATGTATAATTTATAATGTTAAAATTATTATGAACATTATTAATTATGATTCTGATATCATCAACTACAGTAATCGATAGATTTTTTATAAACAACAAAATTAAGAAAACAAGCTGCAAAATTTTCAAAAACTTCTCTAGATTCCCTCAAATAAGCTTCCAGTTACTAAATTTTCGAAAAATTTGGAGAACCCTATCGATTTTCTATCGATTGAATTTAATTAGTGGGGAGAATTTGGGAAATTTTCACCAAGAACTGAAAATTTCCTCAAAATACTCCAAAACAAAAACTAGAATGTCATGCAGCTTGAAACGCTCTTTCCAACGAGTCACAATAGTTGATTTTAGAGTAAAAAATAAGGAAGAAATCATCATTCCTGCGACTTAAAATGCTCTTTCCAGTGGACTGTAATACTTGACTTTACAGTAACAAATAAGGAAGAAATCGCAGTTAGAGATTCCACTTTTTTAACGATTTATAATCCGGCCTCTATGTGTATCATAAAACTAACTGGAATTGTCATTTGACTTGGAATATAAGCCATCTGTTTTGTTGACACTTTTAGCTTTTCTCTATACATGTTAATTTATTGATAAAGAATTACAATCTAAACTATCTTTGACAATATAAATAGAGTTGACTGTTATAATTCTAATATATTTTTTAGTTAGGCATTTACAGTTTGTGATGATAATAGATTGATAAAAATACAACAGTTAAATTGCCTACTTTCTAAATTAAAATTGTGTGCTCTCCATAATGTTCAACGTTTAGCCCAATTTCCATTTTACAAAAGGGTAATAAATCAAAAAAATACAGTAAAAGTATCCGCTCACTTTCGAAAATCTGTTCGCCAAACATTAGATTAGAGCTGACTATTTTTGATACAATAGAAGCCTAAAACTTGCTATTTCTAGACTTTCTCAATGATTAGTGAATTAAATGCGCTTATCAAATTGAATGTAAATTAACCTTTTTAGCAACTTTAACAACAAATTTCGTACACTCCACTGGAGTTAAAATTTTCAAATTCAAACAAGAGAAAGCTCCGTACCTGTCCTGATAAATCTTTTCAGTACACGATAATGTTCTTCCATTAGCTACTTGCACATTTTTAAAACGTCAATACTTGAAATATTTCCATAAAACATACAACAATGTTGCTTATCGTGTTCTAAATACAAACCGATTTTGTACACTTTTGGCTTTAAAAAAGGCCAAAAATAAGATTGCATTACACAAAATATTGAAGATTTTATAGTTTATCAATGTCGTTTAAGCGGGACCACCGCATTTAAGCATTTTCAATATGCAGAGAAAGCGAAAACAAATCACCGTTATCAATAAAAAACCTCCTGCTGTTGTGATAAATTTAATTAAAGTTGGGAAAAAACTCGGAGAACGCGGCGCGCGGGCTCTTTTCATTTTTCAATCAAAATAAATAAATAAGAACAAAAAGTAAGTAAGTAAATAAATAAATATACAGTGAATGCGTGTCCGGTAACGATAATTTAAATTAAAACTCGTTTCGAATTTGTCAAGTAATTACCGATTTTTGTGGGTCATGAATATGATAATAATAATAATAATAAATTTTATTATCAATAATCGAAATATTAAAAGAAATGCGTTGGTTTTTATAGTTTTTAACACCGACTCGATTCATTTCGACAATTCATACAAGTTATGAAAATTTTTAATTACACTCAACCAATTCTATTTTTCCCATCGACAATTGTAATAAAGCAAATTTAATTGATTATTTAATTTGACCGGCTATTATTATATTATAAAACTCTATAAAATTTTATTGTTATAAATGGAATGTATTTTTATTTTAATAGCAATGTTGGAAGAATAAAACGGCCATCTTTCGAACAAATATTGGTAAAATAACAGGAAATATTTTCAGATTAATTAATGTTCAATTAAACTCCTGCTGTTTAATTCATTCGGACGACAATTTAAAGAAAAACGTCAGCTATAATTGAATATTACGACCAGTATTGGAACATGAAGAGTTTACCCTGGGGCCAAAAAGGATTTACGCCGTTAATTATCGATTTAAAAGAAAGCACACTGCTTCAAAACAACTAGAGAAAGCCCCCCTAAATTATGGAATTATTGCAAATTAATGTGTAGTAGAATAATTCGTAATGGAGTTAGAGCTTAAATTCAAAAGCTATTTTCAAAGACTCATTGAACGACCGGAAAACTGCAGCGATCAAAATTGCCTCGAAACACCAAAAATTCGGCTCTAAAACAAATCTAACGAGGTCTATAATTTGCCTCTTTTCGCCTATTTGAGAGCAACAATTGCCAAAGAAATCTGACAAAGAAAGGTCGGTTTTTGTAGGATAAAAGTGAATAAAATATGGAAATTTTCATTTCAGAGTATAAAGTTTGTAGTTCTTTTTCGCCCCATCCTTACGGTACCGATTATGGCTTGATGAATTTTTAAATTAAACAAACTAGAATTCTTCAAATATTCAAATACAGAAAGTGGATGATAAATTTTTCATCATGACAATTTGTAAATCAAAACAATTCTAAAATTAATGTTTCAGAGAATTTAGAAAGAAATCGAAAGTTTGCATCAAATTCTCGATGATTGTCTAATTGAAAACAACAATCGCATTGTTAATGAATGAGATAATCGTTTAACATTTGCAGAAATAGATTCCTATAGGCAATAAATACCATTGCTTATCTTTATTTATACAAAGACACAAATTATTATTCAATATTTGCAATAATTCCAATATTGTTATCTATCTCTACTAGAATCTATCCTTCAGGATATGTAATTTCTCAGATTCCATAGACGGTTGAAAGATAATTATTATCATTAACGTGAATAATTTTTAATTATATGTTTATAGTTGGCTTTCTAATAAGCCATCAAGGTGAATTTGGATTTTTCAGGAAATTCAAACAGGGCTCAGATTCCTTCGTAACTAGTAAATTGGCCGAAAAGCTTTCAAAACTCGCAAAATTATCTAAAACGAATTTTTGACCAACTTCCCGATTAGCTACAAGGCCCAAATATTGCGACAATCATCACCAAGGACTCTTCTATAAATCCTTGACATATTTTTTGAAATCACTAGTCAAATATTAGGATTTTCCATATAAACTTTCTAGTGCTAGTTCAAAGAATTGCAATTTCCCTTAAAACGTTTCCAAAATAAATCACAATGATTTATATTTTCGTACAACATGATGTTGGATGAAACTAGTTGATAACTTGAAGATTTATATAGAAAACAAGTAATATTTCGTTTATGTTGTACTGATGACGATAAGAATTCTACTATGGAGTATTTATTGTCGAGATCATTTGGAGAAATTATTGAGGAGAATAACAACAAAAAAGATATTTCCAATATTCAACTTATTATTATTAAATGGAATAACGTTGTTGTTGTTGTTCTTTTAGCATTTCACCAATTAATTGCACCAATCGTAACAATATTTATGTTGTTGTTATTTATATTATAACGAACAAATCGTTAAAACATCCAAAAATATGTCCACAGGACAATTTTTCGCTTTAATTGCTTGCCCGAAACATACTGTTTGTTTTTTCATTAAAATTTATAGAGTGGCCTAATAATAATATAAATTTAAAATAATTGAATATTTGCACAAATTTATAATAAATACGTATAGATGGTTGCATTGTTTTCAATATTTTTTACTTATTTCTAAAGGGCCAGACTCTCTAATGAACAGGAAAACTCAGTTCTTTAAAAAAATTAAAAATATGGTTTTTAACTGTGAAAATGGCGAATTTTCTTTAAATTTTCAACTTCCTGATACTTTCTTGAAAATATTTCAAATTGATAAGATCAAAATTTTGCAACCTTGTCTTCTCGGGACTAGAATACTTGACTTTAGAGTGAAAAATAAAGGAGAAACCGTCGAATAAAAGAGAGCCGGCTTGCAACTTGGAAAAAAGTGGAGTTTTCCATAAACCTCCTCAATTTTGTCCAATTGGCCAAAATCCTTGAAAAGTGAAGTGATAAGATCAAAATCTTGCAGCTTGAAACGTTTTCTCNCTCTGACGGGCTAGAATATTTCACTTTAGAGTGAAAAATAATGAAAAAACCGTCGAATAAAAGAGGGCCGGCTTGCAACTTTGAAAAAAATGGAGTTTTTGATAAACCTCCTCAATTTCGTCCGTTTACAATTGGCCAAAATTCGTGAAAAGTAAAGTGATAAGATCAAAATCTTGCAGCTTAAAATGTCTTGTCTGGCGGGCTAAAATACTTCCCTTTAGAATGAAAAATAAAGGAGAAACCATCGAATTAAAGGGAGCCGGCTCGCAACTTGCAAAAAAGTGGAGTTTTTCATAAACCTCCTCAATTTCGTCTGTTTTCAATAGGCCAAAATTCGTGAAAAGTAAAGTGATAAGATCAACATCTTGCAGCTTGAAATGTCTTGTCTGGCGGGCTAAAATACTTCCCTTTAGAATGAAAAATAAAGGAGAAACCGTCGAATAAAAGAGAGCCGGCTTGCAACTTGGAAAAAAGTGGAGTTTTTCATAAACGTCCTCAATTTTGTTCAATTGGCCAAAATTCGTCAAAAGCAAAGTGATAAGATCAAATTCTTGCAACTTAAAATGTCTTCTCTGACGGGCTAGAATATTTCACTTTAGAGTGAAAAATAATGAAAAAACCGTCGAATAAAAAGGGGCGGCTTGCAACTTTGAAAAAAGTGGAGTTTTTCATAAACTTCCTCAATTTCGTCTGTTTTCAATAGACCAAAATTCGTGAAAAGTAAAGTGATAAGGTCAAAATCTTGCAGCTTAAAATGTCTTGTCTGGCGGGCTAGAATACTTCCCTTTAGAGTGAAAAATAAAGGAGAAACCGTCGAATAAA
>JACDRQ010000754.1:24991-35945 GCA_013841215.1 Hycleus cichorii
ACTTAAAATGTCTTCTCTGACGGGCTAGAATACTTCCCTTTAGAGTGAAAAATAAAGGAGAAACTGTCGAATTAAAGGGAGCCGGTTTGCAACTTGCAAAAAAAGTGCAGTTTTTCATAAACCTCCTCAATTTTGTCCAGTTGGCCAAAATTTGTGAAAAGTAAAGTGATAAGATCAAATACTTGCAGCTTAAAATAACGGGTTAGAATATTTCACTTTAGAGTGAAAAATAAAGGAGAAATCGTCGAATAAAAAGGAGCCGGCTCGCAACTTGGAAAAAAGTGGAGTTTTTGATAAAGCTCCTCAATTTCGTCTGTTTCCAATTGGCCAAAATTCGTGAAAAGTCAAGGAGAAATCGTTAAACAAAAATTCATTTTTCCTAGCGAATTCTAGTTTGATCCCTTAAAATAATTAATTATAGCAAAAAGTTGGACCACTGATAATATTTAGCGATCATTCATAAATTAATTACGACATTTATGGTCGCGTTACACTTCGATAATATCGAGTAGTTTCATATTTTCATAGCCTATAAACTACTGCTACTATTAGAACAATAATATGGTTATTTATAGTCGTATATCTGTTTTGAATATGAATGATTATTAACAAACTCCTGATGTGCTATTCCAATAATATTCTCATGATTTACAGGAAAATCTTGGAGATCCCGTTAGAAAAATTTGAGCCTCGTAGCTCATTTGAAAGTGCCTTAAAACAGGCTCGATTTGGACGAATTTGCGATTTTCAAAATTAAATATAGGTACACAAAATGATAGAAAGATTCTTCCAAAATTGATTGTTTTTATTCTTCTTCGTTGTATTTAACTGTAAAATTGATGCTCCTCTTTCTGTTGCGATATAAATTGAACAATAATGAAGAAAAATCAATTTTTGGAGCTTCTAGAGTCATGCGAAGTTGTTTAACTTGCCTACATGAGTATTTTGGAAAACATCTCAAGGGTTTTAGGGAAATTTGGGCTTTCCTATAAATCCTCAAACAACCTCTACGAGTTCCATAAGAAACATCCACACTTAGAACAAACAGCCTGTATATTGTAGGTAATATTTATTGAAAATTTCCACCTTGATCCCAATCTCTATTGAATTTTCTCTGAAACTTCCTCAATTTGGTAAGTTTCTTTTGTTAGAAACAGTTGACCTCTCTTATCAATTATATATGCAATTATTATAAATGGATCTCATCTATAATCTTTGAATTGTTAAACAGAATTCTGATTAAGTTTATCATTACAGTATGATCTTCATTTCGTTTTTTCTTCGGTCTAAATGTTGTATTGTTGAGAAGCCACATTCACATAGAATTATGCCCTATTACCACCTCTACTTACAATAACAACAACAACAACTACTACGATGGCTGTTGCAACATTTATAAAACCAAAGAAACGAACTTTTAATCCGACGTCACAACTTGCAGCATCTAAGAAGTGCATTTCAATATAAACTTTGATACAAAGCCAGTGTACAACGAACATTGCACAGTAGACGTGCACAATTGTCGGCCACAATTCATTCCACAATTAGAAAATATCCGCCTATTGACGTGTTTGTGTTCAGTTTTCTCAACTATAAAAATATTGTGTGTAATCCGGCGAATGTGGGCTGTTCTATTTTGAAAAACCGACGATGTTGGTGCAATTTGTTAGAATTTTTATAATCGAAGAACACAGGAAATACATGAAATATTACATGAAGACCTAACACAAAGATCGGTAATTCATATTCAGATTTTATAGTTTTATTAACCCCAACAATCTTTCTATAAATCTTGTTGTTGAATAACTTAACAATTAATTTAAACCATAGATTATCTAGAATAATTCCCAATTTAACCGGCTATAAATCGGGTTAACTACCAAATAAAACTTTATATCGATTTACATCAAGGAGGAAATCCAGAAAACGGCTAGCCTACTTTCTTTGGTGATTGGAAAAATAATCGATCAATTCCCATAAAAACTGAATTATTAATTAAAATGCAGGAAGTTTGTTCTTTAATTTGCTCATTTTTTCTTACTATATCGGCGATTTTTTTTAGTTTAAATCAATTATTT
This sequence comes from Hycleus cichorii, assembly GCA_013841215.1. NCBI lineage: Eukaryota > Metazoa > Arthropoda > Insecta > Coleoptera > Meloidae > Hycleus > Hycleus cichorii. The sequence goes on from JACDRQ010000754.1 coordinate 27,070, forward strand.
AAAGAAAGTTCCAACTGAATGCAAATTAATACCTTGATGATAAACGGGACAAGTAATCATTACTACGATTAATAATAATATTAATATACTTATGGATTTTCGATTTTTATCGATTAGATATTCATGTAATCAATTTTTGCATAATTAATTTTCAATAGAGCTCTCTTCCTTGATGATTTCGATAACGGTATCGAAAATTTGATACAAACAATTATTGATATACAGGGTGAGTTAAGAGAATGGGACTTTAAAAATCGAAGCTCTATTGAAACCCACTATCTGAACTAACCCTATATATTTGGTGGCTTACCCTATTTTATATTCAGTTCCAAAGGTGTGAATTTTTTAACCAAACACTGGAAAATTTGAAATCTCTGTGTAACCCGGTAGCAGATTATCGAATTGGTAAATCTCTAACCACCCATTACACCCAGATTTCTCTTATCATTTTTAATAATAAATGATAATAACAGTTAATCATAATCAGTTGTTTTTTATTCTGCTTGTTGAAAATCTCCTCAAGCACCACCTAGTAATATTCATAATAAATCACCCGAAACAGATTTCTTAATTTTCCATGAATAATTATTGTTGTATAAATAATCTTAAACTTTCCCCGTAATAATAATAAAGATGATAATGACGGTAATATTAAGATGAAGAGGTTGATTTTCGGATTGTAATATTTTATGCTTTCCACGTATTGATCTGTCCAGGCCACCAAACAACAACGATTAATTTATTCGATACACCGTTGTATGGTTTGTCTAAATTAGGATCTTGTTGACAAATGTTTGTAGACACTAATAAGGCATTAGATTAGTGGATTGTTGATATTAAATCGGACATCATTAGAGTATAAACGATTCGGTTGTGAATCGAAGACAACTAGATTGACCACAAGACTATAACTTTTCAAATACCAAACAATTTTCTCTAAAAATAGAACTGAAACTCATCAAATCTCTGTATTATTTGTTAATATTGTTGTGAATAATGTAATTATTATTAAAATAAAAAAAATTGAAAACGAAAAAGTGGTCGGTGTGTAATAAAAGACGGTAGACTGTAATTGTGAAAATGCCTTCAGGTTGTATCACCTTACTGCATTCAGAAGACGAAGATTGTGGCGATGATGATATTGCAGGTAAGGTAATTCCCTTATTTTTATTATTTCACACGAATTTAGCCTTAATTTCAAATAGAAATCTACATAAATTCACTTGACTGCACGGTTATTGTGGAGAGAAAGATTTAAAATTGCCACCGTTTCAATAGAAATAATTAATGTTTAATTGTATTTTTTTAATCATTGGGGACTAATATTAACAACGGTACTTGGTTGTTTTATCAATTACGTGCTTTTTTTATCAATTAACGGAATATTACTTTTTGTAGGTTAGTTTTAAATCAACAAGTCTTGTGGCACGTATTTGGATGTGTTTTAAGAGGGCACGCTGATTATTTTATAGCGCTGGATCCTTTAATCAGTACCGTAATCAGGGTGGGATAAGTAGAGGAATTCCCTAGGCATTTAATAGAAAAACCTACAACTTTCACACTTCTGAACTGTACAATTACCCAAAATTAAATTACAAATAGATCCGACAATCATACTGAAAGTAGTCCAGTCTCAAAAACTAATCACTAGAGATAAATACAGTTGTTAAAATAAATTGTTACAATTTTCAAAAGTAACAAAAAAATGCACTTTCTAATGTAAATTGCCAATTTCGATGCAGATATTTCAAAATAATTCCCCCAATTTTTCCTCAGTTTATCTCGTAACGCTCAATTGATTAAGTTCAATGTGGTTGTTTTTTAATTACAAATTAATAACAAATATCCAATCTTAATAATAATTTCTAATATAATAAACACGACAAAGTTCATATGTATTGATAATTTTTGTCTTGTCTTTGAAAAATTTACATTACAAATATTGCATAAAACAATAATTTCTGAGAAGTTAAATTATCACTTTAAACAATATTTATTTATTTATTATTATTAGTATTGTTATTATTTTTTTTTAAATATAATTACAACTTCCTGTCGTTTATTATCAATAGAATTCTTGAAAAAAATAGTCCCCATTCTATTACAGTCGGGGGGAAAAAGAGCAAAAATCTAGTAATTATTTCTTCAATTAACTGAACTTACATTTTATCAACTCTGTGTGTTTTTGTTGTTGTCGTATTTGAATTTATTTATATTGTCAGTAGATGATGTATGTATATGAGATCGTTATTATAAGGAATGTAATTTTAAAGGAATGTCTATTTATCTACGTTTACATTTTACACATCTCCACATAAGCAAACTAGTAATAGTAACATGTAATTATAGACTTATAGTTATTAAATATACAGCACTGGCGACTAGAATTGAAAATACTATTACTAGTACTCCATGTCTAGAGATGGCGCTTTAAAGGGGTTAATTTATATATTTTTAATGTAGTTTTAAGTAGTCTTGGATGATTTCTAGCGAATTTTTGAGTCAATTACGGGGTCAAAATTGTGACACTCGTGCCAGTTGCACACCAAAAATGCAACTATTTCGCGAATTTACTACCCCAAATCGATTCAGATTGAGTTTATTTCACAATAATTTAATTTTCCATCAAAATTTCAGTATTCCCATAGAAAACGTTCAATTTTTACCGAAAAAACTTTAGTAGAACTAGACCAAAAGTTTAACAAACAAATCTCGAGACTTTAAGTCAATAAAGTAACGAAATTCTCTAGTTTCCGTCTTTTTACTTCACCATTTATTGATTTTAGTGCTAGAATTATAGCGAATTTTGCTGCACCAAAAGACGGTTTTAATCCATTTCGCTTCAAAACTTTAAATTTAAAGAAATTAGTGGACTGAAATGTTAATTCGCCTAAGAAATTCATGTGTCCGTACGAATTGCCATCTCTGTATAAAAACCGGTGATTTTTCACGGGAAGGCGCCGTTTTTATTTCGAAATCCAACCTTGATCGTCTACATGCACATACAGATTAATGTTTAGTTTTTCTCTCCGCTCAATTTCAAGACAAATACCAAAAACAATCCACATTGTTTTCGAAAATTTCTTCGATTAACACGAAATTTCGTCGGCATATACGCCTATAATTATCGGTGGAATTACTGGAATAATTGGGGTGGTCGTTTTCTGTCCCCTATTTCGCCCAAAAACCGTCCACGTGAATTCCGAAAATTTCAGGGTGTGTTTCGTGTTTTATTTATCCGTAAAGCTACCACATTTATAACAGATCGTCGTATTTTTGCAGGTACTACCTATAAATAGAAGAAGACAACGGCTAAGAATTCAAGCGTAGGTGTCTTTCTGTTTTGATAATGATTTGTGATTGTGGCCAGTCTCTCAATCTTTTCTCTCCACTTTAACGATGCATGTTATCGTTCAATTTGACTCGTTTTTTTCTGAGTCTATATTGAAAATTTATGTATTTTTTACGTTTCTATGCGCTTGTCCAAGTTGATTTGTGATACCTACTTTAAACTAAGATTGCACTGATTTACTTATAATAACTCCGACTATAGTGTTTATATTGAAATGCAAAACATGAACAACAAACCGAAAAGAGTTTACGATGTTGCAAGTTGTTGTGTCCGTTCCGCAATACCATAACCGTATCTGTTTAAGAGTTTAAACTTGGCAGCTTATATCGTATATAGAATGGGAGAAGTTGTTGTTAATCTGACCAATGTTGGATTTTGATATATTCATGAATTCTACACACGAGTTTCTCTACTTTGAATCATTCTAAATGACACTTATTTGAGATACGTGCAATAATAACACAAGTCAGTTTGATGTTAATAAGAATTTCCAGTATACGTGCCTTCCAGGCGAAAATTTTTAACACACCTCCAACCTGCATCAGTAGAATAATCGCCTTACATCGAGACTAGCAGTCTAGTCCGAAATTTGTAGATTTGAAGGAAAATTCTGTCTTATTTTCAGATTATTTCAGCTCTCTTAGAAGAAAGTTAGTGCAAAATGCAATATTTCTATAAATTTTGCTTTCATTACTTCATCTAGAATTTCAACTTGATTTCTTTCCAAACCGTCGTCTTCTAAATGGTGAATACACTAAACAGTTGTCTATTATCACTTGCTAAATATGCCACCCAATTAGCGATTCCCAACTAAGTACAAGATCGCTACCATCTTAACAACTAATGCCACCATTATCGAACATTCTATCGGTTCTTGTACAATTTAGTTTTAATGACAACACACTAATTACTATCACATTCTAATAGTTGTACTATTTTATAATTATTCGATTAAAATAAACCGATATTAGATTATCTGTTTTATCAAATTGATACAAGCTGGAAACTGGTAATTTCCCTCAATGTCAAGCTAAAGTTGAACTGTTGTTGTCCACTATTTATAAGAATTATTACCTTGTTCTTTCCATTTTATACATCTCCAAGATGCCTTCTACACTATAATAATAATTATAAGTCAAAAATTTTCTAAAAGATCATTGTACGTTTAGACTTTGTGTATCCGTCCAGATATACTCATCTATTTATCTTAACAGGGTGTTTTCAACCCACTTTTTCTAGATTAAATTTCCTAAATAAATCACCGTGAATGTATCAAATTTCATCAATTCTCCCCGTTATCTTTCGATCAATGTGGACGTTAATACAATTTGACTAGTGAAAAATGATATTAAATTAGAAGATTCGAGTTTTTTTCGTGTTTTAATTGAACAATTTTGGAACAACAAAGATACGGTTGTTGATTATGGGAACAATAAAAACAACAACAACAACAGGTGGACGACATTTGCTGTCTTTTGTGTCTGTAAATTTATTAGTACACAGATAAGATCTAAAGTTGGAATTTTTCTCTTATAAAAACCACAAACCATAACCGTCTAGGGTTAATATTTGGGGTGTAAATGTTCATGTTCAAGTTAATTTACAGTGGTGATAAAGTTTATTATTACAACGACTACTATGCCAAGTTTATAATTTCAAATGTACAAGTTGGAGTTTAATTTGTGGTTAGATTGTGGGCAATAGAAATTACCATATTGATAAGCAATTATTATAGGTTTGTTTGAATAGAAATTTCAATTTTATTCTAGTCTAGATAAATATATGATAACATCAACAACAGGACGGTTGTTGGAGAGTATTGGTCAAAAAACTCATTTTTTATAATGTTGGGATGTTTTAACGAGTTGTTTTTTTTCGGTTAAAATTACACGTTTTTGTTGAGAATTTCGTTTCTGGTTCAATGTATTCTCAAAAGTGACGCTTATAAAATTACCCAAAAGTTGAAAATATAGCAAATTTTTTGCCATATTTCGTTACACAAGCCTTAATTTAGCTCACGCGATGGAGCCTTTGTTTGAACAGAATCTGGGGTTGTAGCCCTGAATACACCCTGCCGATTGTTCAAAAATAATTGTTGAAAATTTAGAGAACACCACTGGATAGTGACCAGTCGTCAAGACGTTAGAGAATACAACAGAATAGAATTGTGTTAATTTGAACGAAAAACAAGTATTAGTTTGTATGATGGAATCTTTATTGCTACTATAAAATTTTCATATTCCTTTAAAGACCATGAATTTTATCATCAACAAGCCATAATGTACGGTCTCAAATTCTCAATCAGTTCAAAAATTTCGAGAGATAAAGTTATAACGAGTTACAATCGATTGATGGAACATAAATTTAAAATTGAATTATCGATAAGCCATTTGTCTTTATAATTTCCTCTTATTATTAATGTTAACCAACGCAAGTTACTCTATGAAATAGACGATTTTTTTATTAATTATTTTCATCTATAATCAATTTCAAAATGTCCGAATAAACCGTTTGAACATCAAGATTTTAATTAGCACTCCCGCTGCTTATACACCGACTAATGTCATATTTCTATCCATTATAATTACTAACGTTTCCGAAGCCTTATACACTGATTTATATTCCACGCCACTTTATTTAAAACCCATCATAAATAGCTCGAATTCGTACCCAAAACCGCTTCTAAATCGAGATCAGCCGCAAAGAATTGACCCACGGATTGGAAAATGATTGAATATTTTTGCAATCGTGACATCCCGATTTTGACGAATTGTTTCGATTTTTATGAAAGACAATCACTCAGAATTGAAATAAAGCCAAGTCATTTTCGGATGATTGTTTTAAATTCATCGTACTTTCGCCCGAATGAACTCTAAGAAATTTCTGATACATACACGAGATTGTTGTGCCAGTAATTCATATCAAATCTTAGATTGACTTTTCTGATATGTTTCTATTTAAACATGTTGTAGAATTGCTTAATGTATGTCATGGTTGATAAACAACAACAAATGATTAGCTAAAAATCTACGATAGAATAATGGCACGTATTCTTTTAATGTTTCTACTCAATTTCGTGATTTTATATTACGAAAATACCGAAGAAAGTTCCATTTTCAAACGGTTCTAGCATCAGAATTGTAGTTATTTTTACAGCTCCCGTCTGGGTATGCGAGGCTGGTTTTGTTCTACACAAAAAGACAAAAGGCCTCTACTTACACACACATTTTATACGAGTTGAAGTAGAAAGAATAAAACAACCATCTTTTTCCAGATTTAAATTTGTCAAAACAGGAAATCGATCAGTAATTTTACTCTTGTATTCTGTAGCAGACCATTGGGTCAATGTTGACCTCTTACAATTGCTTATTAGTCGTTTTGTTGGTGAGTCAGAGCGCCAGCCACAGAGTCTGGGTCTTTAGAGAGCCAACGGCTGTTTCTTCTACCGAGTTCCTGCCATATAAGGATTACCTTCTCTTGTCGTTATTGTTAGTCCTCTCTTAATTCTACCAGTCTCGACAACAACGTCATTGTTTTTATTGTTGGTATAATGCATTTATTTATATTGCAGTGTGCTTATCAATACGTCACGTACGATGCAAATTTATCAAATAAATTAATAATGCATCCAATGACTCTGTTTATATCTAATGATAACTAAGCTGATAGCTTTGTACGTTTACATCTATTGTTAGAAACTGTAATCGACAGAATTTTAAATAACCCGCTAATTGCAGTTTAAGATTGAATTTTCTACATTTGACTACGTTTACATCGACAATAGTTGGGTCTAATTTCGAGATAAACTACAGTTCTTGTTTATAAAACAGCTATTTTAACACGATAGAGCGTTTATATCGTTGTTAAAACCTTATTAACCATGTTAACAGCATAGTTAACACAAGATGTAAACGGGGTCAATCTGTTAGAATTAGAAATTTCAAAATGAATGATTGAACGGGTAAAGTTAACACTTTTGGACCCAGATCTGATACAAATCGATCGATTAATAACAACAATGGCAATTAATTTTAAAAAATTATGTGCAGCGAACGCCTCAATATCTACGAAAATCAATGTCCAACCCCGCAATACTCTCTATTATTAACTCCCACTTTTCATTAACCTCCGACCTGACATTATCACCTGAGTTTCAGAATTGTTGTTGTAAAGTTGCGTTCAACCCACTATAAAATCAACTCTTTCTCTCTCTATTTTATATTAATTTACAGGTGTTCTGAGCTAAAAGTAGAGAGTACTTATAACAAACAACGTGGAAAAACATTTTCAAGCTTCCTAAGGAGGTCTATGGTGATTATTTTAACCAAATTTGGGCTTAGTAGTCACCCCAAAGTTGGTCAAAAGGCTCGGAGTGATTTAAAGATGCTTCCAGCATTGATTTTCAATCAATTGAGTTGCTAAAAATCGCGGCATTGTCTGAGCCGAATGGAGTATAAGGTTCGAATTCTGCTTAGTTAATCTCATAAAGAACTATTTTTAGCCCAACAGCCGTGTATAAGAGAGTGACGGTTGTATAAATAAAAAAAAATCGTTTATTTGCAGTTCGAAGATGTAAAGACGATGGACACACCAAATGCATGTTTATAGATTCGATCCGCCTTACAGTCACGTCTTTCAATTCTTCCGGAAAATGCCGATTTAAAACACACTCACACACACACGCACACAATCTCGAACTGATTTGTTTATCGTTGTACGATATCGCTATAATGATGTTTCGTTATATTGATGTGTCATTTTCGTCTTTCACTCCAATATGAAAAATGATTGGTGGATTATAAAAGGGCAACAGCGCAATTTGGCAGACGAAAGTCGCCTCCAGTACACCGATCTAGATCTCTTCAATAAAACTTTTCCAATGCTTTTTTTATCGCTCGCCTTGTTGCTCTCTTGAAAACTGATAGAGAAGACGACACAATGTTGTTTTTTTTGTTGTATTTGTTGCGTAAAAGAACTTGATCACAGACATTGGATCAGTAATGATGATAAATGGTTTTAGATCTGCAACAGGAGGTTGATCTTTACTTTGGAAATTTCACCATACACAACAGTTAACAGCATTATTCGATACAATCTCGATAAAAATTATAATGTTTTGTTAATTTTCGTTAATACACAATTTTAATATTATCGGACAATCATCGACACGATTACAGTGGGAATTTTTCCGTATTATAGCAATTATTAAACGAACGCTTGATTTATCTCGATTTATCTTCGACACGTTGCCGATTCGGGGTTATCCAAGAAGAATGATTCAACATCAACCAAATTCGCAGATANAGTTCTTATAACTCCTCTAACTCTCGGCCGATGTTTTGCGTGCATTTTCGGTCGGTAAGAATCACGACATGGTCTAATTAAAGCGATTTTTCACCAATTTCCCAATGAGCCACGATGTTGCAATTTTGCCTAAGAACTATTCTATAAATTCTAAAAATACTTTTCAAATCGCCGGTATGTTCTGTAACGATTTAAAGTGGTCTAATTTACGTGATTTTGC
>JACDRQ010000755.1:0-21067 GCA_013841215.1 Hycleus cichorii
CCACGTTGTAGCCCCCACAAATGTCTATCTTTTAGTTTTTGAATCATCAAAAACTATTGAACCGTTTTAGAGATATTGCCCAAAAACTGATTTTGCAGGGGTAACTTCAACCCCCGTTTTCTCCCTCAAAATTGCGTATGGGCACGAATGACAAAACATGCATCCCTTAGAATAGAATAAAGTACTTATATTCCAAAAATCATCAAAATCGGGAGTTTCGACTTCGTAAGGTTTACTTATAAGTTTGGGCATAATTTTGAACTCTGAATTACACAAAAATTTGCAAAATGCTTCAAAATCGATCGTTTGCTCCCCACTTAACCCATTAAGAACTTCATCGAGTCTAAAAAATTGGAGCTAGCTGTATTTTTTACACAAATCTGGCTGCAACAAAACCCGAAAAATCGCCAAAAAGTTTTCGAGTGCTATAAAATTGGCAAAATTGTTCAAAATTCACATTTTGGCCCCGATTGATCTCCATATTGTAATCAGGCCTTTGTTGTACAATTCTTTGAGACTTCAGATTCAGAAAAATGGAAGCTGATTGAATTCTTGAAGGTCTAAAATTAATTTGAGCTAATTTCTAGTCTAAACAGTGCTATAAAATTGCCAAATCCCTCAAAATTTTGGGCCTATTTTCTTGAAATTTGAATCAGATCTTTATAGCTCAACTTGCTGTATTTTTTGGCCGTCTAAAATTAGAAAATCCAAAAATCCGGTTGGAATTGAGCGTCAAACAACCGGTTCTCTCATAATTACAGCTTCTGATTTATTAGAAAAAATAGCCATTTAAAGATGATAATTAATAATAATTTAATTCAAGGCGATCATCAATAGACTGCATAGAAAGCCACCTGTTATTGTGACAAAGTAAGTTTTTACCACCCGCAAAAGGATGTAGAGAGTGTGTGTAATCTGGATTTCCCCAACGTTCTGATATTTATTCGAAATTCTTCAGTTGCGGAGTGGGAGACGCTAATCTTTAAAGTTTAAACAAATTGTAAACGAACTCGAACTACTACTTTTCAGTCAGTTGCTTAGTTGCGATTAAATTTAATGCACCGCTGAATATCAATAAAATGAACTCAAGGTAAACCTCAAATGATACAGCAATAATAAATTACAGTTTTTCTAAATATTTTTACAGATTTTACCAATTTTTTGCGTTAGTTTTGCTAAATTTCGGCCAGAATAACGGACAAATCGACGATTTCCTGCCGACCGGGTATGAAGAAGTCACAAAATCATCCACTGGAGGGTTCGGGGCGATCGATAAATGCGGCGAGGGTGCAACCGCCCGCACCCATATCTGCGTCCCTTATTACATGTGCGATGGCAAAACCAAAACTGTAATACAAAATGGTAAAACTGACGGTTTTGGTATTATTGATATAAGGTAAAACTAGCAAATTTTGCAGAATTTTTACTAATTATGGTTGAAAATAAATAGATTTGGGGAGAATTCCTGTCCGCACCCCTTGGATGTTTGTTGTAAACTACCACCGGGCGACTCAACAACACCACCAACGGTACCAACAGTACCAACGGTACCAACAACACCACCGCCAAGTCAAAATATTTGCGGTATTCGCAACAATAATGGGGTTGATTTTAAAATTACTGGCAATACCCAAAATGAAGCCGAATATGGCGAATTCCCATGGATGGTGGCCGTTTTGAAGAAGAATTACACCCCGAGTGTTGACCCGATTTTGGCAATTTGTGGAGGCTCATTAATCGCCCCTAATGTAGTCCTAACGGCCGCCCATTGCGTCTATAAGTATTGTTTCCCAAATTTGTTTCGATTGAAGGGTTAAAATTGGGAAATTTTAGGTATACGAGCGACGATTTGAAGATCCGCGCCGGCGAATGGGACACCCAAACCGACAAAGAACGACTACCCTACCAAGAGCGGGAATTAGCCCGGATTATAATCCATCCAGATTTCAAATCTGGCCCTTTGTACAACGATGCAGCCCTTTTAATTTTGACAAATCCGGTTATTCTAGCCGAACACATCGCTACAATTTGTCTACCCGAACCGAATGTTGCGATTCAGTCCCGGGAGTGTTACGCAACAGGTTGGGGTAAGAACGTGTTCGGCCGTGAGGGTCAATTCCAGGTGATTTTGAAGAAGATCCAACTGCCCACGGTGGAGCACGACCGCTGTGAAGAGGCGTTGCGACAGACACGTTTGGGGAGATTCTTCAAACTGGACGCGAGTTTTACGTGCGCCGGGGGTGAGATGGGGCGAGATACCTGCACGGTATTTATCTATTTTTTCATTTCGATTATTTGTTGAAAATTGGTGGAATTTTAGGGCGATGGTGGTAGTCCTTTGGTGTGTCCAGATCCGAGCCATCCGACTCGATATGTTCAAGCCGGGATTGTGGCCTGGGGTATTGGTTGTGGGGAGGATGGTATCCCGGGGGTGTACGGGGATGTGACGAAATTTCGACAATGGATTGATGGAGAATTTAAAAGACTGAATATTGATACGGCCCCATATCTTGTTTAAATGTAGTTTTTTCAATAAATAGAGATTAAAATTTTTAAAAATTTTGAGAAAATTCGAAAATTTTGTTTTTCTTTCAATTATTAGCACCAAAACTTGTTTCTCTTGAAAGAAAAAAAGTTTAGCTTAGAGCAATATTTGTTTTTCTTTTAAATTTCCGCAAAAAATAAACAGTACAGAGTAGGCTCTGAAATATTGACAACCGAGAAAAATTGCTCTGTCCAAATTAATAGATTGGTAGTAGTTCTTCTTGCCAATTCGGTATGTAAAAACTAAAAACTTATTCTATTAGTCGTACTCTCTAACTTTTGGAGAATAATTACCATGACAATGTTGGAGGTCGACAGTTCTATTTCACTCTGTACAATTCCGTTGTTATGGTAACAAATAGACAAAATTTTAGAGAATACCACTGCAAATGGTGTTTCAAATTATACTCATAAAATAGTATGATTTTAATTACAATTGACCTTCCTTTATTTATCATTATCTTTCATTCACTATCACCATAAATTTGGTATTTCCAGTTGATTTGCCAGTAATGTATATAGAGTAAGTTTTAAAGATTATTTGTGATTATAGCGAAACGGCGATTGAAGTAAAAGCATAATTTCAGGTATTTTAGAAACTTTATTTAGTAAAGTCTAGTTTTCCAGTGTTTCTGATAGAGATTGCCAATTCTGTATGTTTGTTATACCGCATTGGCAATCTCAACTGGCAATACTAGACATGTTCTTCAATTGGTTGAGTGTAGTTTGTAGTTCATCTTGCCAAATCGGTATGTAATTTGCAGTTATTGTGTGTATACTGAATTGGCAATTAGATTTGGATGCACAATGGCAATTTATCTTGTAAATGTATTTCAAATCGACAGTAAAACAAGTATTTTTCCAATTCAAAATAATTCGTCATTTGTGATTATAGAAAATTATATTTCGGTCAATTCGCTAGATAAAAATCCAAATGAATAAATCAAAAGAAAAATAAAACGAAATTAAAATTTTTATCAACAAAAACCAGTGACTTGTAATTAGAGTTGAAGGCCGACCAATAAGATTTAATGGAACCGAATTAGTAATCTTTTCGTTGAAAAACAAAAGTAGGGAAAATCGGTTTCGCATTTGGGGATTTTGCTGACGCTATTCAACCTAACTCTAGTCTAGTAAGGCTCAAACGATGAGCTGTTGTCATTAATTAATCGCAACCAAAGTAACTCGGTCATTTTGATTCTAAAACCACATAAACACAATGAAATCATCGATTATTAATAATTTATTATTATTGTTGATTGTAAAAATTGTTACAAGTCAAAATAATAACGATATTGAAACGGCAATCAGTTCGATTTTTTCAAATTCATCCGATTTTCTGCGCGATTATGAGGAAGTAACACAACCACCGTTGGAGAGTTTGGGTGCTCTAGCGAAATGCGGTGAAGACGATACGAATCTCTTGTGTGTTCCGTATTATAATTGCAATCCACTAACAAGAACTGTACAAACAGAAAACCGTTTCATTGACGTCAGGTAAGCATGTTTAAAACCAATTCTACGCCACTGATTCACAATAAACAACACATACAGCCATGGCAAGTCGATACTCAAACATACACCAAAAATGGTGGATCGTTTCTATGACAACGCTTGTTTTATTGTTATCCCTTTTCAATGATACACTTGATGGAATTGTACAGTGTCAGACAGAAGTTCTGCTCAAAGAGCTCGTTGATTTCTAACGTCGTCATGGTAACGATTCGCTAAGTGTTTCCAGTTCGAAATGCCATTTCTGTACGATTATAGTCGAAAAATGGAATATAAAGAAGGCTAGATTGTTCAATTATAAATAAATTATTAATAAACATTTATAATAACCGAAAAATAGCCTTGGCGCCGTTCCATTATTATCACATTAATTATAATAATTGTAAGAATGTACGATAATTTGAGAAAAATATAATTGAATGTTATATAGTAGATAAAGAAATAAGTTAAAACATGAATGCAGTTACTATGACAACACTATAAATAGAATTTCTATCTCACTCTGTACAGTTCCATTATATGCGTAATTGAAGAGAGACAGAAGCAAGGTTATTCAAAAGTCATTATGGTAACGAGTAAAATTTAGATAGTTTCACTTTTTTGTAATACGACTACCTTTATACAGTCGTATTCTGTTACTTTTTGTAGATTTGTTACCATGACAACGTTGTCTTGTCGAGTAGATCAGTCTCTTTAATTCTATTTATTTTCTTTCAATTTGATCAACTATCCTTTTTTTAAATTTATAGTCGTATTCTATTACTTTATTGAGATTCGTTACCATGACAATAATGGAGATCAACAGGCTGTATAAGCATAACTTCTATCATTTGTAGAACTGAAAAGACGTAAGAATAAAACAGCATCCAGCGTTGTCGTAGTAACGAGTCGTCAAAAAATTAGAGAATACCAATGATAGACTTGATCATTTTAAACCTGACAGTCGTATTCTCTAACTTTTTAATGATTTGTTACCATAACAACGCTAAAGATTGTTTTATGATTGTTTTTTTCGATTATAAGCTCATATAGTGGAATTGTAAAGAAGCCCGATCTCTAGCCTTGTCATGGCAACGAATTGTCCAATAATTACAGAATACGGCTGTAAATCTTTTATGACTATTTGTTTATAGAAAATTTTGAACTGCCAACTTTATAATACAAAAACTAACAAATTTTATATTGAAACGTATAGTAAAATTTTATTGAGTATTTCTGGGTAGTGTACTGTTTAAATATTGTTTATTTAAATTTCGCGCTTTCTACTAGTTTTAAATGTCATTTCAAAACTTAGTAGTAGATCACTAGATTTGCCATATTAATATATTTTCAACAAAAAACAATCGTGTAGTAGTTGTAAAAATAAGTAAAAGTAAAAGTCGTATTCTCTAACTTTTTGACGATTCGTTACCATGACAATGCTGAAGATCATCCCTCTGTTTGCAATAACCTATTTTATTCTTATCTCTTTTCTATTATACATTTGATGGAATAGTAAAGAATGGGATATCAACTCTATTCAAAGGGTCTGTCGATCTTCAACATTTTCATAGTAACGAATGATCAAAAAGTTAGAGAATATGACCGTAAATCTAATTATAAATACAGTTGCGCACAAAAATCCAAAATTTAAGGTTAGAAATCTTAAGGAATTTGGTTATATGAGTGTACCAACCGATTTCGAAAGGCGCGCAATTCAAACTTTAAATTGATTTCTTCTGTTTCAATTTTAGAGCGAGTGGAATTGACCGAAAATGCGACCATTATTTGGACGTTTGTTGCCAACTATCAAACTTAACAGCACCAACATCCCCAACACCCCCAACTACCGCAACAATAACAACAACAGTAGCAACAAATACACCGATAAATCGTGTCGAACCGGAAGATAGTGTTGTTGAACGTTCACCGGCTTATTGTGGTATACGTAATGTGAATGGTATTGATTTCAAAATTACTGGCAATCTACAAAATGAAGCCGAATTCGGGGAATTCCCGTGGATGATAGCCGTGTTAAATCAAACAACAGACCCAACAACAACGAAAATACTATGCGGGGGTTCTTTGATAACACCGAATGTTGTCCTAACTGGCGCACATTGTGTTTATAAGTGAGAAATTTTCGAATTTTTAGGTTAATTTTAAATAATTTTGGTTATTTTCTAGTAAACAAGTGGGCGATATTAAAATTCGAGCAGGCGAATGGGACATTTTAACCGTAAAAGAACGCATCCCGTACCAAGAACGCAACATAAAAAAGATTATAATCCACGAAAGTTTCGGCCCGCGGACTGTAATCAACGACGTAGCTCTCTTGATTTTAGATCGGCCGTTATCGAAGACGAAAAGTGTCGGTACTGTATGTCTACCACAACATAACCAACATTTCCGATCCGATGAATGTTACGCCACTGGTTGGGGCAAGACTGCATTCGGCAACGATATCCCCTATAATGCCATAATGAAGAAGATCAAATTACCTTTGGTGACACGTGACAAATGTCAAAAAGCCTTGAGGACAACACGTTTAGGGGAAAGGTTTCAACTTGATCAGAGTTTCACGTGTGCAGGTGGTGAATTTGGTATTGACACGTGTACGGTAAATTTGTTTCATTTGTTTTGCGGCATTATAACAATTGATTGGGGTTTAATTATTGTTTTCAGGGTGATGGTGGGAGTCCTTTAGTCTGTCCGGATCCGATAAATCCAAATCGTTATGTACAAGTTGGTATTGTAGCTTGGGGGATTGGATGTGGGGAAAATCTGATACCGGGAGTTTATGCCGATGTGGCTCTATTTAGACAGTGGATTGATAAGAAATTGAGCAGCGAGAATATTAATACGCAATCTTATCAAGTGTAATTGCGATGATTAAAAAACAATAGACATAAACAGTGATTTTAGAGACTCATTATATCCTTCAATCTACGCCACTGGGCTTTAAATAATCCGATACAAGAACGCCTACTTAATTTGAACGGTGGGCAACCAACAATACAACAGTGTATATACAAAACAAGTTGCCTATGTGTCAATAGATTTAAAAATCATTAAAATCAAGTAGTTTATCAAATAAACAGCAGAAAATCGCAGTCATTTGTTTGTTATTTTAATCGCGTTTATTTATTTTGTTTATTATTCGATAAATAATCAATTAAATCGAGTATCGTCAAAATAATTACATTTTAATTTATAATACTTCAATTAAAAATTATTTTATCTGAATTAATATTTGCATAATTAACAAAACAAATAATTCAAGAAAAACAATCGCTAGTAATCCAGTTTCAGTTGTTCGTTTTTTTTCCAAATTTGAGGTTAAAAATCTTTCAATAACCATCCAGATATCGTTGAATTTCTATCCTAAATAGCATCCAGCATCCCAACCACCCCCCTCCACTAGCCCCCTACCATCACTGTATCCTCATCATCATTTGTTAAAATTACCGATTGTCAACGGACAAATACGGCTTTTTACGATCCAGTGTAAACTCACTCACAGGCCAGCTAGATTCGTTTGGTTGGCTCGTTGGTTGGTTAGTTATATATATGTTATATATACATATATATTTATCGTGACGTCATATAATTATATGAAGTAAATACAACAAAGTTGGCGATGGTGTCAGCGTGTTGTGTTTTTGTTATTTCACCAATGTGTGTGTGCGTGTGTGTGTATAATAATTGTCTATGTGTACTGTGATTAAAAATAATTGTTTTAAAAAGGAATAATTGAATAACGACAAATCAAAATAAAAAAATAAAATGGATAATAGTGATATACAGGTAAAATTATTTAAATTTAATTTAATTCATTTAATTTAATTTAATTGATTCTTTTGTTTTTTTTTTTAATTTACAAATAATAGTCAACTTTGTTGATGTAATTTCTAAAGAGGGTAGTGGGGTACAATCAATTAAATTCCTGTCAACTTTCCAATAATTTATTTGAATTTTCGTTGTTTTTTTTTATCTATATCCGTCTCTTTCTATAATTATAATAATTCCAATTTCACTCTCTCTTTCTAATTAACACTCATCTAGTTGGTTTAAATTGTTTTAGGATTATTTCGATTAATTAATTAAGGTATACCTTAATTAATTAATTATTTTTATTTTTAATTTTAGTTAATTGGTAGTCCGTGCGGCCAACATGGTCCATATACATTCTATAAAGCATTCAAATATGAGAAGAACGGTGTTAAACGTATAGTGCAATTAAGTGAATTTTTCTTTGTTAAATTATGGATAGATACCGATTTATTATGTATTGGTGAATTGCAATTATTATGGTGTGATAAAAATAGTGAACAAATATTGGCTAGTTTACGTTTATATTTTTTACCCGAAAATACACCAGAAGGGCGGCTGGATCATGGCGAGGTAAGATTTTTTTCTTAATTATTGAAATTTTAATAATTATTATCAACTGTTTTTTTTTTCAATTGTTAATCTAAATATGAGTGCGCGCGATTTTCGCTAAGTTCAGGGCAAATTGTAGTGGGGATAGAGTGTTGTAGGAGAGAGCGGGCGGGTAGGTAATAACTAGATTGTAATCATTAAATTATCTCTAATTACTTTCATTGAATTGATAATAAATGGGAATTTAAATTAACATTTACAACTGAAAAAATAAAATAAAAAAAACGTATAAATATGGAGTAGATTTTATTTTAATTAAAATCGTACAAAAAAGGTTAAAATTATTGCCGCTTTATATTGATAGTAATCTAATATTATACGATACCACACTTGAGCCGGTTCATAAAGATTATTCCATTCTAGTTTTATTCGTCTCTTTCTTTTATTCGTTCTATCCTTCTTTCAAATTATAAATAAATTAAATTAAATTAATTTTTTTATGTTGTTGTAATTAAATTAATTGGAAATTTAAAAATTCCATAGCCTTCTAAATTCTCTCAAAGTCACGTTCAATATAAACGGCCATCATTAATTATAGGAAAAAAGTCTTAAAAATAAAATAAAAATAGGTCTTCCTATTTTATATCAAAACTTATTTCACTCATATACACAATCATTTTGAATTTATCATTATTATTATCATCATTATTATTCAATGTAATTATAGTTAAATATTTATTTCTTAACCTTACTATTATTTTATTGTTTTGTTATTATTAAATAATTTCTTTTGTTTGTTTCGTGTTTTTCCCTCTTCGTTTAAAAAGGAAATCAATAAAATTAAATTAAAATAAAAAATCGAAACAAAAATTAAAAACAACAGAATAACAAAAATGATAAGAAGAAAACTAGTTTTATAATTGGAATTTTAAAAATAAAAACATAAATAAATATAAACACTGTGTGATACATGTATCGATTCATATGTCCAGATTATAAATTTTATTAATATTGCAATGTAGCGGCACATATTTTATTGAATTTCAATCAACTAGCGTTAAGTAACGTTCACACTATTAAATACGATATGTCTCTTAGTTGGCTATATTTTCGGTATTTGTTTGTTTACTTGAAAAACATCAAATGTCAAATTTAATAAAATCAAGCAGGCTACGACTCCCCAAATGTATGACCATTCGCTTGGTAAAATAAACTTTAAGGTACGTTCACACTAGTAAATTTGTTGTATATAAATTAATTAGAATTACAAATTTTATTAATTTTGCAATGAAGCGGCATATATTTTGAATTACAGTACAGTATTTCTCCACTAAGTTGGCTAGGATTATTTGTTTTTTTTTATTTAAACAAATGTCAAATTTAATAAAATCGAGCAGGCTACGACTATAATAACTGCCTGTTAAAATAGAATTATACACCCTGTAATTGTATATAATACAACATTAAGGTACGTCCATACTAGCAAATTTATTGTTAAATAAAAATATTTTCAGTTTTATAAATTTGTTGGAATTTTATTAGAATTACGGCGTGTACCCCTCCTCTCAGTTGGCTAGGTTGTGGTTGTTTGTTTTTTTGTTGTTTTTTTACATCAAAAATTTCAAATGTCAAATATAATAAAATCAAGCAAGCTATGACTCTACTGTCAAATACATAGCCAACTGTTTAGTGAAATAGAATTTCAACTTTAAGGTACGTTCACACTAGTAAAGAAATATTTGTATTTAAATAGATTAGAATTTTATCAAAATTATCGATAATTGATAAAATTGAAGGCCTCTTTTAATTGTAAACCGAATATTTTAATACAAAATTCCCCATAAATTCGTGCAGATTCGTTTTATTATCATTATCACGTTTTTATTATAATTCAATATCAAATTGAAATTATTTGAAAGTTTTAATTGGGGGAATTTGTTTGGAAATTTTCAATTATCAAGCCAGTAAATTTACTGTAACGATAATATAGAAAAAAATACCAAAGAATATTGTAGATGAAACATTTTAAAGGAGAAAATAAGAGCGAGAGAGACGTGACTTTTTAGAGTTTGTTTGTTGAAACGTTTGTCGAGCTACAATAATGAAATAACAAGAGAGACAAAAAAAACATATGAACATATAATTGCATTGTCATAGTAATTAATGGAAAAATTGTATATTGTAAATGTATTTGCAGTTAATTAATTCTATTGAATTTATTTAAAAAAAATATTAATTATAATTAGTTGTAAAGAAATCTGTTTTTTTGACATTTTGAAGGCGTTATGACGTCATGGTAAAATAGTGCCATCTAGGAGTTAAATTAGTAATTAGAGCAGTATTTCTAAATTCTAAATTTAACAAAAATAGCAATTTAGATTACATTAATTTAGTCATAAGTGGATTTTTATTAAAATTTAAATTAGAAGGTCACTTGTTTTGTAACTGTTGTTTTTTTTTAAATTGCTATTTAAAATCAAAGTTGTCTCTGTTGATAGGATTTTTTTTAAATCTAGTGTGTATCCACCATAATGGATTTGCAAAGCACACTATCTTTCCCAATTTTTATTCGTTTGTTTATTTTTATCAATTAATCATTTTGAAATTTCAACGAAACAACTACAATTCCAGTTATTTTATTAATTTTAAAATTTAATTTTTTATTTCGTTTTATTGTGAAAGTAGGCATTTTTGTTTCTTTTTTTTTGTTTTGTTGTTGTTGTTGCCTTTATTTTAGAGAAAATTAGAAATTTTTTGCGTACATTATTATTATTGTTATATTATCGTTAATTTGGTGACCAGAAAGACATTTATCTTTTAATTAAGTGCGCTTAATCTATTTCTGTGTCTTTTTCTTTATTCGGTCTTCTATCTTGCTCTTTTATTGATAATTATAATTTTGTATACAACATATTCCAGTTGGCTATGCTTTCGTTCGTAGTGACATTTGACATTTGTTAATATACCGTATTGGCAATCGTATCGGAAACATTGTGTCTCAAATTAGTTAAATTTGTTTATAGCTGTATTTGTATTAAAAATCTAGATTATTTATAATTTTTTCTCAATTTTTCGTTTAATTTTCTACTCTAATGTTTTTATTATTGAAAAAGTTAAAAAATCCCAAAGTGGGTCAAGGGAGACTCTTCTAAAATAACAATTTTCATTTTGGTTTTTACTCTTTTCCTTCATTATTAAATTGTATTTTCCTCCTCCCTCTCCTCATCCTCCACTACCACTGCGATTCTACCTTATTCTTCTCATATTTATGTGTATGATGAAGTTTTTCATAATTTCACCTTGAGAACTTATTGATTATTGTTTTCGTTTTTTCCACCGTTCAATTCTCGTCTTGTTATTTTCAATTTTCTGTTAAAAATAAATCCGTTTTTTTTTTCAAGTTCGTTCAATTTTTATCTAACAGTTTGAAAAAAAAATTATAATTTTATCTCAAGTCAACAATTTAAAATTTTTGTTAAATATTCTTAACGATAAACATATCGTTATTATTATTGTTGTGATGATAAAATAAAACATTTTCAAGTTTTTGTTTTATATATTTTAATAATCAACCAATCGTGAATAACAATTGATAAATAAACCAGTGGCGTATCAACCAGCTACAAAACAGAACGCCACTTGAGTAGTACTTTTCGCTTTGCCAGTCCTGTATTTCTTTCAATTTAACCAAGACAGTCCAAAATTGGATTGTTTCTAGTTCTAATAACTTGGTAATTTTTTGGAAATTTGTTGGTTATTGGATTTTGCGTCCTTGAAATTATCACGTTCTTAATTATGACGATTTTATTAAATTTTAAACATTTAAGTTTTTTAATTGAAGAAGAATCAAAAAATCAGCAACCGATTTTAGAACGAATCAACAGAATCTGCACCATCATGTTGTAATCTTGTAAGAATTTTCCCGTTTTTTTGTTTTTTTTTTGGTGAATTTTGAATAGAAAATTCTTTTTATTTTAATCTCTTTTTTATTAAAAATAAATTAAACCACTACTAGAATCCATTTTCTTTTTCTTTCTCTCTCTCTCTCTCGATATATAATTTCTATTCTATTCTTTCTTTTTTTGTTCCGTTCAATCTTTTGTCCTCACGGCAGGTATACTATCAAACTACCTTGTTATAAATAACAAAGCAATATAAAAAAATATTAGGAAATCTTAATTGGACATTGAACTTCAATATTTTGTTATTATTCCAGAAACGTCAAAATCAACCATTTTTCTTTAATACATCATGATTGTCGTAGATTAGTTCATCAAACTACAACACACTGCAAGATAATTTCCAAATTGAAATATACTCGATCTATTTTCTTCTATTGTAATTGACTCATTATTCATCCCCACCACGTTGAAACTAAATAACCGTTACTATAGTTACTTATTTGTTTTTGGTAATTGTCACTCTGAATTGATCATATTTTTTCAATCGTTAATTTTGAATTATTTATTAAGAAATATAGCCGAAATACCATAATTGATTCATTTCTTTTGTCTATACGGATTGTTAATGCGCAATAAATAATTACACCAATCATTTGTGCGTATTTCATTCCGTTACTATAGTTACATGATTGTCTTTTTTTTAAGATAATTAACACTCTAGATTAGAATTGATTATTCTTTTGTTTCAACAATTTAAACTGTTATTTTGATGATAAATAGAAATCTAGGGGCTGTATAATCTATTCCACCCTTTTCTATCCTATTTTATTATATGATTATATCTATATATATATTTCCATCTTTATTGTCAGTTTTTAGTATTGATTTTATCTTTTTCTGAAACTGTATATACAATCCGGTTTTCTATCTCTCTTTAACTGTACAATAACAATTTTATTACATGGAAAATAAAGACGGAATTGAATTTAAAAAAACAATAATTTAAAATAAAAGGGTTGATAATGGGGTAATTTTAGAAATTTCCTCTCTAAATTTTGAAATAATTTACAACATTCTAGAATTTATGGTGTAATATTTCTGTTTAACAATCTTATACACCTGTTCATTTGTTTATTTCATCTTCTTTTAATTAAGCAATTAATTAAAGTGATTAATTAATTAATTAAGACGAGAATACGTTAATTTTCCAATTTTTAATTAAGTTCCACCAATATTGTTATTGAAAATTTGAATTTTATTATTTTCAAATTATTTAAATTGGCCAAAATTAACAAATTATCAAAAAAATTATATTGTTTTTGTTTTTGATTTGTATAAAAACATGTTATTGCAAAATAATCCGGATTTTATTTTAAAAATAATAAATTTACAACGTATCTAAAACAGCTTGACTAATTTCATCGTTTTTGTGGCTTAAAAAGAGAAATTCTATCGATTTCATTTCCTATTCATTATTATTTTAATTTTGGTTGAATTTGGGACATTCTGTACAGCGTGTACAACGTTATTTCGTCTCGCAGTTGGCTGTGACTGTTGTTACCAAATGTCAAATTTAGCTAGTACGAACCAATCTACGACACTATAAAATCGAAACACAGCCACCTACGTGTTGAAATACCGTTATACACTGTATAATAAAGAGCAATTTTTTTTCAATACTACGAAGTTAATCTTTGTTAGTTATAGAATAATAGAAAACAAAAAAATCAAGGAAAATAATAAATAATGGGAACGAGTAAAGAATTTCAATAAATTTGTCAATGATTCATGGAAAATCTAAAATTAAAATTACATTGTTTCCGATGGGTTATTTTTATTATTTATTTTTTGAACACCAAAAAAATAGGTTAAGAAGTTGGAAATGTCAATAATACCAACTTACAAATACGTCAAATGAATTGATTTAATTAATAATTTAACGAAAGAGAAAGTTTAACTATATAACTAATATAATAAATAACAACAAAAATAAATAATTAATGTTTTTAAATTATAGAAAGAAATTGTTTATATTTCATTATAGAAATTAATAACAATAACGATAAATTAATAGAGATGAGTAGTAGTTTTTAGTGAATTCTCAATAAATCTATAATCGATAAATCGTATTATAGATGAGGTCATA
Source organism: Hycleus cichorii (assembly GCA_013841215.1). Classification (NCBI taxonomy): domain Eukaryota; kingdom Metazoa; phylum Arthropoda; class Insecta; order Coleoptera; family Meloidae; genus Hycleus; species Hycleus cichorii. The sequence goes on from JACDRQ010000755.1 coordinate 14,467, forward strand.
AATTGAATAAATAACAAAAGACGAAAAAACAACGGAAATAATGTACGATAAATTCAATTAAATTTTAATTAAAATTAAATATTAGGTTAGAACAGAACCGGCTCGTCGATATTCGTTGCCCTAGATTATTGTTAAATTTAAAATAATTTGCCGCATCATCCACCGTTAAATTAACCTAAAAAATCGTTTTGTTTTTTAAATTTATTTGTATAAATGCGTGTCTAATTGCAATTCAAATTCAATTAAATTGATAACATTTTTCATTTAATCTATTATCTATTTAATATACAGGTATGGCGTTAAAATTAGAGACATATTTGAAATTTGTGGTTGTTGTTAAATTGCCCTATCCGTATATTTTACCATTCGAATTAATTCTCGCTAGATGGCGTTAAATTGACATAAATATCGATATTATTAATTTATTAACATGGATATTTATATTTATCATGAATTGCTTATTATCATTTCCTGTTATCATTTTAAAAAATTCGCTAATTATTTATATTTTTTTAATCCATTATCGTTAAGATTACTGTACAATTTTTATTTCTATCTATTTATTTTTTATTGTTTACTGTTAATTAATTCGAAAATTTGTTGGCGGTTGGTCAAAAAAAAGAGAATATTTTGACCAACAAATTATTAATAATAGCGAAAATATCCGTTTATTTTTTAATATTTATTAATAGTATCAGTATTACTATAGAGCGGAGAGTTTATACAGGGTGTATAACTGTATTTTATCTCGTAGTTGGCTTTGGTTATATAGTATGGTAGATTGATTCGATTGTTTCCGGTTTAATTCAATAAATGTCAAATAGTCAAGTATGAAGCAAACTACGACTCAATTGAGCGAAAGCATAGCCAAATGCGAGTTGAAATATAGAATAGTGGTAATTATCAGTGGTACAATTATAATTGAATTTAGTATTATTCGTTTTAATATTTATTTATTTTTATTGTACATTGTAGTATAACAAATATTAACTAATTATTTACACAAGATTAGATAAGAATGATAACAATTTTTCTGATTTAATTTTTTTTGGTGAAATAAGAATTGTTAAATTTGTTATCTTTATTCTTTCAATATTTCCAATATATCCATCCTTGTCGATTTCATCATCACTTTAACGATAACAATAAAATATAAATTGAATTTCATGTTTTTAAATAGAATGCGAAATAAGTTTCGATTTTTCCAATATTTCACATCTCTCTCTTTATTTGTCGATCTCACCAACTATCTATCTCGTTTTAATCGGATCTATCTATGATTGCCAAATCGTATTTTCTGATGTGTATTCTTCATTAATAAATCGATTTTGATAACTTATCTGCGTTTATTTCTTTTTTTTATGATATTTTTTGTTAATTTTTCGGTATTTATACAGGACGTCCTGTTTTTTAACAATGTTTTCAGACAGTTAGTAATTTAATTGTAATTAATAAAAAAACAAATGAAATCATCGTTTTGAGGTTATAAAATTCTAACCTTTTAGAACCGATAATTAATTCTTGCGAATTCTACCGTACTGGCGATTTTAGATAGAAACACAAATTTATTTCGATTATTTCAAATTTCGATGATTAGAAATAATAAAAATCGTTATTATTTTGTCAACAAGTTGTTATAGAGGCCCTTATAAAAAATTGTGTTAAATTATTAATAAACGAATTAAATTCAAGGTAATCTGTGTTATAATTTCGGTTTTTATTGTTTAAAAAATTATTATAATTTTATAGAACGATATACTTTTTTTGTTTTTTTGACGAAATTTGAATTTTAAAATCGATTTAAATTAAACTTTCCTGGAATTAAAAAAAAATGAATAAAATTTATAAAAATCGAACAAAACTAACTAATGTGATAAAAATTCCTAAATTAATTCTCCGGTTTTTATTCATTTATTTTAATTCCTTTTAAATTTTTGTAACTAATTTTAAAATAATACCAACTCTGATCTATTTTTATTTATAACACATTCTGGTTTACATTCAACAAAAACGCCTAATTCTAATTTTAGATGAACGTGTTGTTTTTACCATCATCGTATCGTATTTGTGTATAATTTAATTAACAAGAAATTAAAATTATTTCCCAACTTTAATAAAACACGATTAGAATAATGTACGGTACGCCAATGAGAAATCGGCCATTTTGTTGTAGCTATGGCGACCGAATCAAAAACAATACCACTATTGGTTAGCAATAATGGCGCGTTATTTCAAAATCTCAATTAGATTCTAATGGTATTTTTTTGTTTTATTTCTTTCGATTTTGTTGTGTTTGGTTAAAATGCCAGATAACCTTCACTAAGACATGTCAATGACATTAAAATTATAAGGAATAGAAGAAGAAAAATTTTAAATTGTTTTATTATGAATAAATTCAATTAATTAATGAATTAAAATAGTTGTTTGGAAAAATTAAATATCATTGATAATGAAAAGAATATTGTTTTTTTTTTCAAAAAAATATCCTTATTTATTATTTGTAAATGATAAGATAACGTTTGAAAATAGTTTAAGCTATTTACAAATTCATTGATTATAGTTGGAGCGGTTTATTAATTTTTTAATTAATCGTTAATCAATTCAATTATAAATTAAAATAGGCATATCATAATGGCAGTTAGAAATGGAAACACAGGAAATATTTATTTGAGTTATAAATGATGTTTTTATTTCTAATTGCCAATTATGTATATAAAAATTAGAAAGTTCATTAGATTTTTTGATAAATTACCAAAGTGACGCCACTGGATTTTAATACAAAATTCTCTAAATATACAGGATGTACAACATAGTTGGCCTAGGTTACGTCGTAGTTTGTTTCTTAATTGTAAAATGTCAAATGCATAAAGTAAGCTACGACATGACTATAGTTTTTTTTTTTATTCAAAATTCAATTATCATAATTCTACTTTTATTCTGATATTTTTTTACATTAATTTATGTTCAAAGACAATATTTTCCATTTAATTAACAATTCTGTTAGGTTAATCGTTTTTTTTTAACAATGAAATCAGCTGTGTGTTGCGGTTAAAAATATAAATCAAGTCGTTTTCAAGGATTTCTAAACTTAATAATAGCCATATTTATACAGTGCGTTCCATCTAATTTCCTTGACACAACCAAGGCTGTTGTTTTTTATCTCTATTTCTGTCTTTTATTGATGCTAGTTGTAGATAGTTGGCTATGCCTCGGTTGTGTAGTGTCGTAGATCGATTCATACTTCACGACATGTGACATTACCAAGGCCTACTGTAGTATGATGTTTGTGGTTCGAATTGCCTATTCTGTATATGTCTTTAATTAGCCGATTTTTTTTAAAGTTATTTTTAAGTAAGCAACAACAGTTGAAATATAAATGGTGGCGTTATTCTGAATAATTTATGTTCCATTTAAAATTTCATTGAAGCATTACAAAACTGACAGGAATTCCGCTTTTAATAATTATTTATTTTATATATTTTATTTATAATTTTAAATAGTTTAAAATATTTTTTAACAATAATACGATAAAGAAAAATAATTCGTTAAATATTTAAGGAATTTAATTTAATTATCGTGTTAATTATTCCATTGAAATTTTAAAACAATTGAACCAGGATCAATAACGTACGGATTATTATACAGAACTGGCAATTGGAAACCTTACAAATATACAGAATCGGTAAAAGGTTGGAATATAATAAATTGAATTAATGTACGGATTATTATAAAGAACTGGCAAGTGTTAAAAATATACAGATTTGGAAAGAATTGGAATGGAGATTGGGATTTCTTTAGAATTTCACTCATAAATTCACTAAATAGATGTCGATAAACTTTAATAAATTTTTATTCGCATTCTTATTTTAAAAGTTGTTTTTTTCCGTGTTGCATACACACTTTCATCAACATCGTCGATCGTAAAGTTTAATTTTAGTTTCATGCAATTTAAAGTTACCGTTTGCACTTGTCCGATTTTGCAATATTAACGAATTTGTAATCAAAAAAATACAAAAATGATACAGTTGGCCATGTTAATTCGATACAATATGAACTAATCTACGACACTATTGAAGCCATTAGCCAGATGACATACCGTTCTGGCGGTGTTAATCGGAAACAAAAGTGTCGTTGAATATTTGAAGGTTATATTTGCAGTGAATGTGAACCGGGCTTAACGCTTCGTTTATTTTTAATTTAAACTTCGACACAATTATTGAATTTTTTTTAGTTTTTTTTTTCTAAAAACCATTAGATTATATTACGTTTTCTATCTCAACTGTTAGAGAATTGAGTCATCATTCTACTTATTGTTTTTTTTCTAATAATAAAAAAATTAATCTAAATAAACAATTCTATGAATTTTAGATTATTTTTAAAGATAAACGAGAAATAGAGAGAGAGTTAGAAAAAATTAGAGGCGAATCAAATAGTTTCGAGTTGAATTCGTTGAAGTTTTCTCTAAAAATAGTTTGTCACATTTATCTATTTATTTCATTGTCATTATTGTTATTATTATTATTATTATCATTTATTATTAATTTTATTCATGGAAGGAGTAGAAGAAGAAGAATTTAGTTTAAGTTATTTATAATTTTAAATGAGCTGGCTTTTTAATATTACAAAGATTATTTATCTCCTTGAATTTATAAATAACATTATTGTTGATTTTTCTTATTTCCATCCATTATTATTATGTTTAATTTTTATCGTTTAACATTAATTTTCAGGAAAATTTCAGTGAAAGTCCACCTTTTTATTTATCTATTCATTTATTATAAAACAACGAACATTTGGCTCGTTTTTGAAACACATTTTTCCTTATTAAACAACATTTAATGATAGTTACGAAATATGTTGTGATTAAAATTTCTTTATCAATAACACTTGAATAAATTGAAATTAATTGGTACAGATTATAATTAAAACATATGCAACTTATACAGGGTGTACAGCGATTTGTTGAATCGAGTCGTAGCTTGTTTCGTACTTTACGACATTTTGACATTTGTTGAATTTAAAAAACATGGCCAACTACGAGGCAAAATTATGTTACAAGGTCTTTCACCGCACAGTTGGCTATGATTTTGTTGTGTAGTGTATGAACCAATCTAAGATACTGTGTAATGACAACATAGCCAACTGTGATGTTTACTACTTCAAATATTACTACTCTTTAATTTAAATTAAAATTTTAATAGCAATAATAATAGTAGGGATGAGTCATAGAATAATACGGAAGTCGAATTTAAAATTAATTTAACTAATTGATGATAATTTTTATTTTTTCAATATTTATACCTATAATTGGCTGTGACTTGGTTACATCGTGTCGTAGATTGATTCGTATTCTCAATTCTTTATTGGAGATCGACAAACTCTTTTTTAATTTTTATCGTTAGAGATTGACATCGAATTCTATGATAGCAAATTTGAAAAAAGATGAGGGTTCTAAAGTTGTCATGGTAACGATTCGTTAGAAAGTTATAGAATACGATTGATTAATGTATTTTATAAATCGTTGAACAAACCTACGATTTTTTTTTAATTAAAATCAGAGCCAACTGCGTAAAATACCGTTGTTCACCCTGTATATGATTTTAGTTACATTTTCTGATTTGATTTAATAGATGTGGTTTAATTGAAAGTGTCAAAAATGATTCCATTGTTTTATTATAATAGTAATAATAATTATTATTATTGTGGCTTTATGTTATTTACAAATATTTAAATAGCCTTGATTTTATTTCTTTTTCTCATTAATTTTTTCTAGTTTTGTTTTATTTAACGATGTTTCTATCAAAACAACTATTGACATTTGAAAATGATTCAATAATTATGTTTTTCAGCAACAAAATTAGTCATGGACCTCATTACGTTACTTTATTTTTAATTGTGGGAAAATACACAAATGGCAAAATAAACTAAGAACATACAACACAAAGAAAGTCATCGGTAGAGATGGAGATTTTTATTTTTATACTCTTAATTGATATTGCCATGAGTGTATATTGCCTTACAAATATCTAAATACTGCCAATTTAGTTCAATTTCATATCGATTTTTTCTAGTTTTGTTTTATTTAACGATTTTTCTATCAAAACAACTATTGACATTTGATAATCATGTTTTTTAAGCAACAAAATTAGTCATATCTGTACTATAATGAATCTCATTACGATACTGATATTGTTAATTGCAAGTACATACAGGGTGTTTCACGGTATTTCTGGTTACTGCGAGGAGAAATACCCTGAAACAGACCAAAGTATATGACTTCAAGTCATAGGTAAATAGATTTACTATTCTTATGTTTTTAGTTGATATTGCCGTGAGTGTATATTGTTCTTTCAAATTTCATTAAAACAATCAAGTTTGTTTATTGATTACAACAATCCTGTTTGTTAAGCATGTACGCATGTCGATTTTTTCCGNCAGGATGAAGTTCTGGCAATTTCCGAAAAAGTTGTCCTACGTGTTGAAGATTTGATAACGTGGATAACAGTAGATGCTGAATGGACATGGGGTCGTTTAGCTAAATGTGAAAAAGATATAAAAGAAGCACCCGATACTGAAGAGAATCGTAGTACGATTAGTAATT
>JACDRQ010000756.1:0-21036 GCA_013841215.1 Hycleus cichorii
AATGGAATAAGAGATAGAGAATCACAGTCTAGTTGAAGAAAAGCAAAAGATACAGATTTAGATCATCACTGTCAAAGAACCATCTACAAGGAGGACAGGAAGAATGCAAAGACAGATAAGAACCTATTTTTGGCTATCACTAAATTTCACTTCAAAATCCTCAGATACAGACTTAGATCATAATTACTAAAGAACAGCAACAAAGGTGAGCGGGCTACCAGTACAATTCGGGCAATACGCTTAGCAATGAAATAAGAGATAGAGAGCCAAATTGTGGATATTGCTACGTTCTAGTTGGAGAAAAGCAAAGGAAGAGCACACCACTTACAGATACAGATTTAGATTGTAAGTACCAAAGAATAGCAACAAGGCGGATGGGGTTAGGGCAGGAGGAATGCAGCGATAGGTTGAGATCCACATTCAAAAGAAGGACACATCACTTACAGCTACAGATTTAGATCATAATTGTCAACGAACATCTACAAGGAGGATGTGGTTAGGACAGGAAGAATGCAAAGACAGATAAGAACCTATTTTTGGCTATGACTAAATTTCACTTCAAAATCCTCAGATACAGACTTAGATCATAATTACTAAAGAACAGCAACAAAGGTGAGCGGGCTACCAGTACAATTCGGGCAATACGCTTAGCAATGAAATAAGAGATAGAGAGCCAAATTGTGGATATTGCTACGTTCTAGTTGAGAAAAGCAAAGGAAGAGCATACCACTTACAGATACAGATTTAGATTGTAACTACCAAAGAATAGCAACAAGGAGGATGGGGTTGGGACAGGAGGAATGCAGCGACAGGTTGAAATCCAGATTCAAAAGAAGGGCACTTACAGCTACATATTTAGATCATAGCTGCCAGAGAACATCAACTAGAATTCAAAAGAAGAGCACACCACTTACAGATACTGATAACAGATACTGATACTGATAACTGCTAAAGAACAGCAACTCGAAGTGTGATGAAAGATTCAAAGGATTACAACTACAATACAATGAAATACAGATTGGGATCCAGATTTTGACTATTATTGGATTCCATTTGAAGAGAAGCAAAAGAAGAGCACACCACTTATAGATACAGATTTAGATTGTAACTACCAAAGAGTAGCAACAAGGAGGATGGGGTTGGGGCAGGAGGAATGCAGCAACAGGTTGAAGTCCAGATTCAAAAGAAGGGCACATCACTTACAGCTACAAATTTAAATCATAACTGCCAGAGAACATCAACTAGAAAGATAGGTTAGGACAGGAGGAATGCAAAGATAGATAAGAATCCAATTTGTGACTCTGAGTGAATTTGACTTCAAGACCATCCGAAGAAGAGCACACCACTTACAGATACAGACTTAGACTTAACCACCTACGAATAGCAACAAGGAGGATGGGGTTAGTGCAGGAGGAATGCAAAGACATGTAGAAATCCAGATTCAAAAGAAGAGCACACCACTTACAGATACAGATTTAGATGATAACTGCTAAAGAACAGCAACTCGAGGTGTGATGTAAGATTCAAAGGATTACAAGTACAATACAATGAAATACAGATTGGGATCCAGATTTTGACTATTATTGGATTCCATTAGAAGAGAAGCAAAAGAAGAGCACACCACTTATAGATACAGGTTTAGATCGTAACTGCCAAAGAACATCAACAAAGAAGATAGGATTAGGACAGAACGAATGCAAAGACAAATAGAAATCCAGATTCAAAAGAAGAGCACACCACTTACAGATACAGATTTAGATGATAACTGCTTAAGAACAACAACAAGACGTTTGGTGTGAAATTGGAGAACGACAACTACAAAACAGTTAGCAATGAAATACAGATTGAGACCTAGATTTTGACTATTATTCGATTCCAGTTGAAGAGAAGCAAATGAAGAGCACACCACTTACAGATACAAATTTAGATCATAACTGCTAAAGAACAGCAACAAGACGAGTGGTGAAAGCTTCAAAGAATTACAACTACAATACAATAAAAAACAGATTGGGATCCAGATTTTTACTGTTATAGAATTCGAGTTGAGAGCAAAAGAAGAGCACACCACTTATATAGAGATCTAGATCATGGCTGTTGAAGAATTCCACTTGGAAATTCTTTAATGCCCGATTGAATTCGTCGAAATTTGTACAGAAACGATCGTGGGAACTTGTCATCGTTTTCGAACAAATCAAATCCCAATAAATATCGACCGTTTCTTACCTTTTTTCCTCTTCTTTTAGACTCACCCCCAACGGATCTTGTTATCCATAAATCGCCCTTATTCAGTCCACCGATTTTATTTTTTTTTTATCAACAGGTGGGACATTTCTAAATTGGCTCCTCTCGATTGGAAGCAAGCAGCGAAAATAATACCGAAGTTGATCTATCGCATCGATAAAATCGTAGTCGAAATATAAATTAAAGAACAATAAAGGCATTTCTCACAATAATTGCGGGTAATTAATTTGAGATTAGTTGAAATTTTCTAACATGAATTAGATTAAGATAATCAAATAGTTTCTTAGTTATTGTTCAGGGGGTACTTAATGTAAATTGTGTGAGCTGAAGATACAAATAATTATTTGGAAAGACATAAATTTTTATACAATTTTTTTTTGTTGTTGATGATGCAAACAGCACAATTTCCATCCAATTGAAAACAATGCGCTCATTAAAACCAAACGAATACTGTTTTTCTCTTACTGACTGAGTAATTTTCAGTTTAATCTGTTCATTAACATTAACATTAACAACACATTAAAGATTTTAATCAATTGTTGTTTAAAATATTGTAGAAAATAACAAACAAACGGTAATCTACTAGTTTTTATTAACATTATTATTATTATTATTGAACAAAAGAAATTCATTTATTCTCACATGGTAGTTGAGCACATAACAAATCCTGTGTATAATTATTCCAAGCCGCCCCCCTGCTCCCCCTTATAAGCGATCTATATCAGAAAATAAAACCAACTTCCTGTATGTTTGAATATTGTTCAAGAATTCTCAATCGAGGGAAAAAATCGAGGCTTTAAATTTGATACGCACACACATAGACGCACACAGCCAGCGAAACAAACGACGCAAAGAAATGCTAATTCGATAATCGGTTCAGTGATTATGATTCCATTTTAATTTTTTGTTGAATTGCATCAAAAATCAATTTACATAGAATAGAAATTTCTTAATTTAATTAAGATTTGGTGAATTGATTGATACGGTAGAACTATAATTACAGATTGGATTCAATCGGTTCACAACCCTGTTGAAATTCAATCGGTGGCGGCGATGGTGGCGGCAATCTAGAGTATCGAGGTATCGGATGCCTATAACTAAACACTAAACTCTGAACTGGTGCATGATGACTGGAAAACATTCAACAGGTTGTATTCTGTGTACGTACACGTGTATGTGTACGTTGTGTGTGCGTGTGTGTGTATGAATTGATGTGGAGCGAGAGAGTTGGTATCAGTGGAAAAAATTCGAATGGTTTTTCAATAACCGCCCCAATTTGACTGGTGGAGAGTTTTATAAGATTCCTGCTTTCCGCCAACAATCATTCTATTTGTGTTGAATCGAGACTTCCAACTGGGGGTGGAATTTCAATTGAATCGATTCGAAATCATGTTCAACAAGTGTAAATTGCTGTTTGATCAGTGATTGGGAAAATCGGATTGTTTTGTTCGAATTTCAGATGATTTTCAGCTTTAATAGAGTCGAAGTGGCGTTTTCAGGCGGTCTAATGGCCAAAATTCGCTTGCAGTTTGAAGTGTCGAGGAGTATCAGTTGAAATTGCAGTTAGCACTTCATATAAGTGCTTACCACAGTTTCGATAACTCTCATTTTAACATTTTAAACCAAACGGGGTTACTCCTTCGGCTTGTTGCTTCCAAAAATTCATATAAGTGCTTCTTAAAATGCTTACCACTTCGTCGATCACCCTGATTTTAACATTCTGAACCTAAAGGACTTAATTCTTTGACTTGTTGCTTCCAAAAATTTATATAAGTGCTTCTCAAAATGCTTACCGCTTCTTCGATAATTCTTATTTTAACATTCTAAACCAAAAAAGCTTATTAACATTCTAAACCAAAAAAGCTTAGTCTTTCGGCTTATTTCTTCCAAAAATTATAATCATACAAAAGGTAAATCCGTCAGCCTTCTCTTTTTCTATTACAGAGGTTTTCAAGCCCAAATTCTACTTTGTAACTCCTAAATGGCACCTTTTTGAACCAAAACATTTTACCCTTCCAAAAATTGTACTCTTATACGAGAAGCACCTTCTTCCTTAGCCTCCTGTCTTTCTATAAGCAGCGATTTTGAAGCCTAAATGCCACAAAAACTAACACTGGACTAAAAAGACTTATTGTTAGCTTTCTAATTTGCTCCTTCTTCTCTCTTTTGTAACTCTTTTGTAACTCTTGAATGGCATATTTTAGACCAAAAAATTTTGCCCTTCCAAAAATTGAACTCTTTCACAAGAAGTTAGCCTTCTGTCTTTCTATAAGCTGCGATTTTGAAGACTAAATTCCAAAGAAACTAACATCTGGACTAAAAAGACTTGCTCCTTCTTCTCTCTTTCTTTGAGCAAATATGCAGCGATTTTTCACAACTGCATAAAAAATGTTCACAACTCCTTTTGGTAGTCCTTTAATGTCTAAAATTTTATACTTCAAGGCTTCTAGACTTCTTTTCTCTAGAAAAAATTATAAAATTAATGTTATAATTCCTAGAGGAGCTCCTTAATTGGCAAGAGAATCACGACAACCCCTAATGGATATAATTAATATTTCCGTTATTGCTACCATAAGCCACATTAGCGCTATAGCGACAAATTTATTGGACTTCAATTCTCGTCTAGTTTTCTCCATTAGAGATGGCAACGAGAGAAAAAAAATCCCACCCTATATTTCTAATCTATATGGTCGGTAAATCAACTGGAAATACAACAAACAACAAATATAGTGAAAAGGAATGGAAAAACTACTAGTCTATATCTAACACATTAGCTAGTGGGGCATTATTTTTATGAAATTGAAGCGAAACTAACTTCGTAATGTCTTTCCATACTGAAGACCAAAGTAGCTATAATGCGCCCCCACCCCTCCTTAACCACTGACTCAATAAAGTATCGGTCTTCATATTTCCTACTTATAGCCATCTATCTTACAAGTTTTTCCGTATGTTTCCCATCTTTCGCTACACTACTATATGAAGTTAGCGATAATAATATCAAAAATATCGTTATAGTATAGAAGGGGGGTTGTTTTCGATGTCCTTTTTGAACTTGATTAATACAACACGATTAGACTAATCCCATGTGTTTTTCATGTTTTCTCGTCCATTACAAGAAATAAATTCGCTTAATTATCGGCTTTAACTATCATAAAGTAAGATCAAAGTCGTTTTTTTTTGTTTTGTATATAAAGAAGTAGATCCGATGAACATCTGTTTATCGACACGCATTATTAATGATTGAAAATTGACTCCGTCTTGGTGAATTAATAGTTTTTAATAATTCAACGAAACGAATGAATACTCGCCGGTAGGGGGTTGAAAATTTCAAAAATTGTTGTAAATTGGTTGTTTATACACACACACATCTACACCCCTCTACTTATCCGAAATCCACCCCATTCCAATGTCGACTTTGATCAAAGATTAGCTTTGAGTCTGCTATGATTCTATGAAATATTAATGAATTGAAAGGTAATGGAATAAATTAATTTCTAAAAGCAATATTTCGACGCTATAGCTGATGCCGGGGATTAGATGTACAAGAGGGCTGTGATGCGATATATCTACCTATTACTATTGCCACTACGGCAACAACAACAAGTGAACTAAAACAACATACCTGAACATCATCATCATCATCATCACCATGATGATGATCATCGGAAACTGGCGGAAATTAAAGAGAATACCTAATCAACATCTCTAGTATAGGATCAATATGAGTAATTGATTTCGTCCATTAAAAATTCAACAAAATACGGTGGAAGCTTAATAGAATCTGAGATGGAGAATTTAAATTGAATATTTTATTAATTGTTGTTTGTTATCTTGATTTGTTCTGTTGTTATTGTTGCTAAAACTGACTTTTAATTGTGTGTAAAGAAAATTACCGTTGTGGGAACAGATTTCGTTTAAATTACTGACAAAAATCCAAATCTCCCTCCATTAAAATGTCAGTATAGCTTGAACATAACCTCAACTTGTCAAATTCGTTAAAACTGCGCAATAACCGGCGCAGTTCTATAAAATTCGATTCTATTCGTAACCATAGAGACGATAATTTAGTTCAAGAATACCATTTTAAAGACATAACTCGTCCATAAATAGAAATCTATTAATTCATTTTAATTCAATTGTTTGTATCGTATACTATAGATATACATACTAGTCGTTTATACATTGTATTATGCAAATAATTCGATTTCGATCTAATAAAATCAATCTATTGTTCTTATAAAATAATAAATTTATTAATAATATTTTATGTTGATTCCATTCTACAGGGTGTATAATACTAGATAACCCATAATAGGCTGTGATTTTATACGTAATGTCGTAAATTGGTTCATATTCTACGACATTTCGATATTTGTTGACGAATACTTGAAGTGCAATCGAATAAAGCTATGATACGAAGAGTTGAATTATTTAATGAATTAATACACCCTGTATATTTTGATATATGCATTGATCTTTGTCTAACCGCCCCTAATTCTCTCTATCTATCTCAATTTTTTTTTTTGATTCAATTCTGTTGTTGTTATGTGTTGTTTCGATTTTCTCTCTTTTATTGTTAGTATTAAATTATAGTGTTCTGGACAATAGTTCATTTGAATATCGAATAATCTTAAAATTATACGACAAGAGGACACAATATTTTATCGATTGTTTGTTTGTTCGTTGTTGTTTTGTTTATTATTGAATTATTATTGTTAACATATGAAAGGAACAATAATAGAAGAAATATTCCAAGAATTCTATTTCTAGATCAAAAATTCCCCATTTAAGGTTACAAACATCTGGGGAGTTTTGTTACCCACCCATTTATAGGCGGGTAATTTGAAATTCACGATTTCGATCAGGTTGGTATAACTAAATTCGCCAAATTCCCCCAAAATTTGGTTAATGTCAGTCTTTATTGGGGGTTATTGTTTTGTTTGTATAATTTGTAAATTATTCGTTCGTGTAAGTATGTCTTGGATTATTTCAGACTAAAATTGATTATTTATTTGAAATTATTGAAAAATTACACAAAAACGAATCGATACGAGTAAAGATTGTTCATTATCTGGTAAAATTATTCGATTTTTATGCTTAGAGTATTGTTTGTACATTTATACATTTATAGGTTAGAAAGTTTTTCTTATCTAAGAGTAATACGTTCGAGAAAATCGTTGGCAAAGAATTTTATTTCTAAATCAATTGTAAGGTTAGAAAATTCAGTTACTGCCATCTGGGGAGTTTTGTTACCCACCCATTATGGGTGGGTAATTTGACATTTCCAATTTCTGTTGGTCGAAAAATTAGGTTGGTACAACCAAATTCGCCAAATTCCCCCAAATTGCTAACCTTACTGTTCCAAATTTGGTTCCTGTCAGTCTTTTGTGTGTGTTCATTGGAAGTTATTGTTTTGTTAGGAGAATTTATGAATTATTCGTTCATGTGAGTATTTCTTTTGCTATTCTGACTAAAACTGATTATTTTATTATTTAAACAAAAACGAATTGATACAAATAAAAATGAAAGTTTTGAGATTAGTGATTGTTCATTATCTGGTAAAAATTTTTGATTTTTATGCTTAGAGAACGAATTGTTTGTATGTATTTATATATTAGAAACTTGTTCTTATCTGAGAGTTATACGTTCGCAAAAATCGTTGGCAAAGATCCAAAATGACTCATTTTACTCCAATTGTAAGGTTAGAAAATTCAGTTGCTAACATCTGGGGAGTTTTGTTACCCACCCATTATAGTTGGCTAACCAAAAAATTAGGTTGGTATAACCAAATTCGCCAAATTCACCCTAACCTCACTATTCCAAATTTGGTTAATCTCAGTCTTTTGTGTGTGTCCATTGGGAGTTATTGTTTTGTTTAAAGAATTGGGGAATTATTCGTTCATGTGAGTGTTTTTTTGCTATTTTGATAAAAATTGATTATTCTATTTGAAATAATCGAAAAATTACACAAAAACAAATCGATACGGATAAAAATGGAAGTTTTGAGATATCGAATTGTTCATTCTGGTGAAATTTTATAAATTATTCGATTTTTATTCTTAGAAAACGAATTGTTTGTGTATATTTATAGATTAGAAACTTTTTCTTATCTTAGAGTAATACGTTTGCAAAAATCGTTGGCAAAGGGCAAAAATTACTCATTTTACTCCAATTGTAAGGTTAGAAAATTCAGTTACTGACATCTGGGGAGTTTTGTTACCCACCCATTTATAGGCGGGTAATTTGAAATTTACGATTTCTATTAGGTTGGTACAACCAAATTCGCCAAATTCCCCCAAATTGCTAACCTTACTATTCCAAATTTGGTTAATGTCAGTCTTTTGTGAGTGTTCATTGGAGAATTTGTTAATTATTCGTTCGTGTGAGTATTTCTTTTGCTATTTTGACTAAAATTGATTATTTTATTTGAAATTATCGAAAAATTACACAAAAACGAATTGGTACGAATCAAAATGGAAATTTTAAGATAAGGAATGGTTCATTGTGGTGAAATTTTATAAATTATTCGATTTTTATTCTTAGAAAATGAATTATTTGTGTACATTTGTAGATTAGAAACTTTTTTTTATCTGAGAGTAATACGTTTGCAAAAATCGTTGTCAAAGAGCAAAAATTACTCATTTTACTCCAATTGTAAGGTTAGAAAATGATTTATTGATATCTGGGGAGTTTTGTTACTCACCCATTATTTGACATTTCCAATTTCTGTTGGCCAAGAATTAGGTTAGTACAACCAAATTCGCCAAATTCCCCCAAATTTCTAACCTTACAATTCCAAATTTGGTTAATGTCAGTCTTTTGTTGTGTTCATTGGAGAATTTGTTAATTATTCGTCCGTGTGAGTATTTCTTTTGCTATTTTTGACTAAAATTGATTATTTTATTTGAAATTATCGAAAAATTACACAAAAACGAATCGATACGAATAAGGATTGTTCATTATCTGGTAAAATTTTTCGATTTTTATGCTTAGAGGACGTATTGTTTGTACATTTATACATTTATAGATTAGAGACTTTTTCGTATCTAAGTGTAATACGTTCGAGAAAATCGTTGGCAAAGAATTTTATTTCTAAATCAAAAATTCCCCATTTTAAGCTAGAAAATTCAGTTACAAACATCTGGGGAGTTTTGTTACCCACCCATTATAGGCGGGTAATTTGACATCTCCAATTTCTGTTGGTCAAAAAATTAGGTTGGTACAACCAAATTCGCCAAATTCCCCCAAATTGCTAACCTTACAATTCCAAATTAGGTTAATGTCAGTTTTTTGTTGTGTTCATTGGAGAATTTGTTAATTATTCGTTCGTGTGAGTATTTCTTTTGCTATTTTAACAAAAATTGATTATTTTATTTGAAATTATCGATACGGATAAAAATGGAAATAGAGATAAGGAATTGTTCATTGTGGTGAAATTTTCTAAATTATTCGATTTTTATTCTTAGAGACGGAATTGTTTGTGTACATCTACAGATTAGAAACTTTTTCTTATCTGAGAGTAATACGTTTGCAAAAATCGTTTGCAAAGAGCAAAAATTCCTTATTTTACTCCAATTGTAAGGTTAGAAAATTCATTTACTGACATCTGGGGAGTTTTGTTACCCACCCATTATAGGCGGGTAATTTGACATTTCCAATTTCTGTTGGCCAAAAAATTAGGTTGGTACAACCAAATTCACCAAATTCCCCCAAATTGCTAACCTCACAATTCCAAATTTGCTTAATGTCAGTCTTTTGTGTGTGTTCATTGGAGAATTTGTTAATTATTCGTCCGTGTGAGTATTTCTTTTTGTTGTTTTAACAAAAATTGATAATTTTATTTGAAATTATCAAAAAATTACACAAAAACGAATCGATACGGATAAAAATGGAAGTTTTGAGATAGGGAATTCGATTTTTATTCTTAGAGACGGAATTGTTTGTGTACATTTATAGATTAGAAACTTTTTCCTTATCTGAGAGTAATACGTTCGCGAAAATCGTTGGCAAAGTCGTCACCTGTCAAATTAACAAAACCTTAAAGTAAACTGCTAGCAAGTAAAGTCAACCCATTTAGCATACCATTATCTATAATAACACACGAAATCACACACAACGACAACGACATAGACAACGGACCAGTAAAAGAGCATAGTGGCAATAGTTCTAAAGCATCGTCAACTGTGCAGTAGTGTTAGTTGTAAATAGTAAACGTAGAGTTTTAGTGTAGCTGTAGCTGAGAACGGTAAGAGAGAGAGAAGTTTGTAAATTGCTAAATTGACAATATTTAATACCTCACCTTGGCATAATCTTAATACAGTTTCCAAGTTTGATAATTAGTGTTCTTAAGCTCCAAGTTAGACAAACATACAACTAGTACACACAGACGTAATGTACATACACAGATTTATTTTAGGCCCACTATTATCAACGTATATGGCCCTTTATTTCCCATTTTATTACATACAAAACACACACATATTAATCTGTTTCACTACACTAACTTTTCAAAGCGCTCTATCTAACCCCTATTCTAATCATCATTAAGCTGTATTAATAATATTATTATCATCTTTATCTAACATTAATAATTCCTATGGAATTTTCTATCTCTTATTTGACTTGAACTTGTTGTTGCTAGTGGAGAGAGAATCGTGCCGTAGACGACCATCTACCCGATTTTCTTTGCATTTAATCTGTTTGTACACCTGATTTTGGCCCCTATATTCGGAAAATTTACATATATTTTTTTGTTGTTTAAAATCATCATCATAAATGGTCATAATTGACAAATATGGGTGTCTTTTAGGTAGACAATATTACATTACTTACGATGGCACCGACTAATGGCCAACATTGTCGCTGCTACTGTATTCGAAACGTTCAACATGGGCGGTACGTCGGCCCCCCGATGCGTTTATCGTCGAAATATTGTTCAAGAAAAATTAAACAACTCACAAACGGCCGGTATGGGGGCCACTTTTATTCCTACCATCTACCTCTTTAATATTGCCATTAGATACAGGTCAGTATCAATTAAAATCTATTATTATTTCAATATAAAAAAATAGTAATGTAATTCGAGTCCCGAGCGCCAGCTCGTGGATTTCGTTCGAATCCACCCCGCAAATCTCGACCTACACACACAAACTCCCCCTTATCTATGCATTGGTATGTATTGGTGTAATGCCCCCATTTACGACGCAATCCGTCCAGTCGTTACTTTCCTTTTCCATACTTTTACTTTTGACCGTTGTTGTTGTTGAGAATTTGGCAAAGTTTTTATTGTCGCCATACTAAAATCTTTACTATCGCTTGATACAAGAGAAAATCATCCACCTTGGCGTTACTAATACGCTCCTCAAGCGTCATAAAATCTGGAAATGTGTCAACTATTTTCATCCACTACCGATGATGGTGATGTTTAGTCATCTGGCTTGGTTTACTACCACCAACCCATCACCAATAAAAACGGAAAAGGGGCACGTATCTATCCAACCACCCCTTTACAATAAAAGCGTAAAAATCCCAAGTATACCAACGTAGAAAGATTCCAATTAGCGTAAAAGGTGTCTACCACTCTACTACCACTTTTTTAATAATAATAATAATAATAATAATAATAATAATAATAATAATAATAATAATAATAATAATAATAATAATAATAGTGTATTGGCTCGGGGCGATATGAAACAACCCAGACCTGATCGCTAAACTTGTACACAATACGACGTTAAGGTAAGACAGGAGACAAAATAAAAAAAACAAAATAGAGACTTTACAGGTATCAGAGAGGGAGAGACAAATATAGTAAGGTAGGGGGTGTAATAGTCGTATTGTAAAAAATCTTCAAGATTCTTATTACGGTTAACATGCGCGATCATTTCTCGAAAATTAAAAACGCCCCCGGCACATATCATCATTCTCATTTCAACAGTTCACTAGGGGGTGGTTGGGTTGATTCCTCAATGGTGGTGGTAGTAGCAGTAATGGATAAATCCCTCTATAGGCTACTGTAAGACTAAAGTAAAGAAGAAAAAAATCTATAAATGAGAGAGGTTGAACGGAGATGGGGATAATTTAAATGTAAACATTTTCGTCATCACCATATCACCATCAAAGAAATTAACTGGAGTATAAGGGATGATAGCGGTCGGGGATGATACACTGCTAGATAAGAGGGTTTTTTTTTAACATTTTGCAATCAGCTTAAAGGCAATTATAAGGTCTCGACATCAAAAACTAGTGGTTATTACACCACCAAGTCCAAACTACCCTGTACTTGGTTAAGGGCGAGTGCCGGTGCGTAACAGGTTATTTTACACATCTATGCTTACCCTGATATGTGCCAGTGTCCTTAGAGATGCGCCACAAGAACTTTCCACTATAGGACGACGGTCGTCTTTCTGCATGTCCCAAGAGGGCCGTTATCCATATAAAATACATCCAGGTATTAGGGGGAATAAGGGGGTGAATCAGTATTATAACAACTAAACACAACACGATTAGGCAGACAACAATACGTTAGATTTTTTGAATGTTTCATAGACAAATTGGACGCCTTAAATTGAGGCAACACACAAAATTTCGATTATTTCTGAATGTTCACCCTTGGTTATATGATTTGCGAATAAGGGGTTGTTTTGAATATCATTTCAATATTTCTCGATGTATTGATTGATTGATAGAAGGGTTGCGCTTTGTTTTCTATATATTAGTCATTGCAACAACCAGAAGGGGTGTCGGGGTGAATTTTGTAAATCATCATCCCTCTACTTACTAAAATTGTTAAATATATGATATAATCTCTTAGACTTTTTGTTCATATTCTCTATATGATATTATAATAGGATTATTGGAGTGTGCGACGGGCATTTATAAACAAATTCCGGATTAGAATACCAAAAACAAACGGAATTTCGTTCGTGCTTTGTTGTTTTTATCATTACAAACAGTTGAAAAAATAAGGAAGGAGAATTAATTTTTGGGGTGTAAAGCTCAACGTGCACGGTGCGTCATCTTTGATTGCTTCCAGAAGTATTTGATGTTTTTCCTCAGTTTTGCACATTTCAAAGATGAATTAAAGATAGATTTGGACTTCCCTTCAAGACTTCATTTTTGCCACGTTAATAGGCCAAAATTTGATTGTTTTTTGAGTAAATTGTGAGTACTCATTGTCTTCTTTTAGATTTGGACTTCCTTCAAGACTTCATTTTTGCCAAAATTTGATTGCTCTTCGAGTAAGTCGTAAGCACTCTGAGCCGTCTTTTAGTTTTGGCACATCAGTTTTGGCCAAAACTGAGCACTCATTGTCTTCTTTTAGATTTGGGCTTCCTTTCAAGACTTCATTTTTGCCAAAATTTGATTGCTCTTTGAGTAAGTCGTAAGCACCCTGAGCTGTCTTTTAGTTTTGGCACATCAGTAGGCCAAAACTGATTGCTTCTGCTGAGATAAATTTGCTGACTTGTTTTGGCCTAAGACCTGAGTTTTGGAATTCTGCAAGTATCAAAAAATGAAGCAATTATGCAGATGAAAGTGGGAATTTTTCTCAAACCGTCAAGCTTCTTTATCGTATGTCAGTTTTCTATAAATTTTAATAAACAATCTGCCAATTGCTACCATCAAAGTGAAAAAATTGCTATTCCGTATTCACCACCTCTGCATAAATTGATGGCCAATTGAAACACACAAATACTCACAAAACGGCATTAAAGGGTTGTTGTAGATTGAAGGGGGGATGAGAACGAGTGAGTTGATCAGTGAGGGAAACTCTAAAATGTATTCTCTGTAACACAAACAGTTGCCAGAAATTGATGCGACGTCCCATGCATAGATATTGACCTATCAATAACAAATCTACAGGTTTCTAGTAGTATCCATTTCCGAGAGATGATCATGATGACGATGACGATGACGATGATGTTGTAATGACATCGCCTACCAATTACGATTGCGGTCAATTTTTCACCCAAGGGAAAAAATACACGGGACAACAACAATAACACAGGAAACAGGCGATTTTGTATTCAACACATCAATACAAAAATTGTAAAAATTGAACAAAAATTGAACCCCCATTTCCATTTTGACGACCCATCAATCAATCATTGTTTATTCGTGCCCAAAACACAGAAAATATGCAACGGAATATCATCTGAATTGGATGTTGAAATATCAATTTGATGTGATATCATCAAGTTGAGTTCTTCGCATCCATACTTTTCGTCTTGGCGTTGATGGTAGGAGCAAAAGGGGGATGAAGTGCGGTGCTCTCCTCTACAATGCCCTGTCGCTTGTTCTATTCCTGTCAGTAAATTGCGTAAATTGATTTGCTCTATCAGTAAACTGACAGCCAACAATGTATTATATTGTTTTCTTTTCCTTTTGTTCGGATAAAATTGAGCTTCTTTCAGTATTCCCTACGTAAAAAAATGACGATGGTAGAAAACACAACTCGAAATATTGAATAGAAAAGTATTTCGATCATTAAACAAGTTGTTGGCAATTATTTTCCCTATTGTGTGTCGGTGATGCAATCTATAAACGTTCATCTTCTAGGCTTAAGCTGGGCGCATAACGGGCGAACGAACACTAACGAACAACAACGAACACATGGGGGCGGTAAATCATGCAAACTATCATCAGAAACGATGGTGATGTTCGTTTAGGTTCGTTTACTGTGTGTGGTTTATTGTCACGCTTGAAGATTTCGTGTTCGTCGTTGCTCGTTGGTGTTCGTCCGTTAGTTCGAGCGCTTGAATTCATTTTTATGTCTATTTAAGATTTGAAATTAGGATAATTTTTTGGTTTTCGTTGAATATTATACTTAGAGGCTCTTTTTTGTAAGTATTGATTGTTATTTTAGAATCACCCTGTATATCTCACTTTAATACAATTATCTCGTATTGTATCAATTTCTATATAATTTCCCCATACAGATACGTGTGTCTGTATGTGGTAAGGATCTTTAGAAGTTCCTTCTATACTATGTATGGGTTTGTTAAATGTTTAATAGTTTACCCAACTATATTCGAAAATTTTGTTATTAACACACCATTGAACTAATAGGTAGAGCCTCAACTAGTAGATTTATACACATACACACACATATACATATACACATGCAAATCTAGTTGGTGCATTCCTAAAATACAACAACCTCTATCAGTTCACTTTCCGGATTATTACCAAAATCTATTTTGTATATGTGCTTGAATAGACGGATAAAGACGTGCCAATTTCAAGTACATTAACCGAATACTCCAAAATGATAATAACCGAAATTCTACTGTCTAGAAAAACAATAGAAAGTCTCAATGGTATTCTATAACTAGCTAGAAAAAGAGTCTATCCGGTATGCGCTGTAATCTGCGCAAATGACAATAATTGACAGTTATAGAATATGAAATGAATTTAATTGAAGAAAATGCGCAAATTGTCATGTATATACTAATATATGTGGAATAATAGAAGGGTAAATTCACGACACATTTGTTTTAACTCCTTCCAAACATGTTAATGAGTTATTCTGCTATGTTACGTTTTCTAATTACAAAACACAGATCGCCATTGCTTGTAATTAATTAATGTTTCGTGAAAATTCTTGTCTCTCAATTCAATTTCAAATTATTGTTGTTTTGCTTTAGGAATACCTCGATTTTAACAACACTCACCACCCCCCAAATAGGGGTGGTTTAAAAAATATATTTATAAACTATTCCTCGGTTAGAACCGGCGTGAATCTAATATGATTTACAACAATATTAAAATGATATTAAAATTAAATTCGGTTTATAAATTCAATGGGTTGCTGTATTATAATTAAACTTGGATTAAGTGTGGAAAATTTCAGTTAAAATCAAAGAACAATTATCGACACTGGCTGCAAAGTCCTGGTAATTGTTTTCGGTAATGGGGTAGGTGAAACAACTGTTTTTGTCACCCCGCACACCGCACTCATCTATTTCCACATTAATTTACTTTAAGAATAATTTAACGATTCCTCCTACCCTATACAATTACTACAACTGGGGTGGTATTTTTGTTGTATTTTCTCTATATATAGAGTGTTCTTCACTTTTAGGGAAATTGCTAAATCAAAACACGTCCGCCTTTGAGGTGATTTTCTTTTTAGTTCCCTTTTAAACAATCTTTAAAGGTGTTCGCGTCAAATTGTGTTAAAAAAGATCAATCGACTTTTCTTTGGGACTTTAAATTAACGACGATATGATAAAAAGTATAGGGGGTAATTTCGTTATCTACAACAAATTGTGCTTCTAACCTAAATCTATATAGAGTTATGGGGCGCATGCGTATATGTCTGCGCTAGAAATGTGCGCACGATTCTATATACGAATTGACGTGACGTGCCGCCACTGGCCTGGCTTTTAGAATATCACAGTACACAAGGTAACATCAATTAGTTAACAGGTTGTTAGATATGGTCGAGTTTCTATTAATATCTAGTCGTGACGATGAGGACAATTGCTCCCTAGATTGTGATTGTGGTGTTGGAACGTCTTTCCCAATGCACAGAACAATTTCCACAGTTGTACGCCGTGATGTTGTACAAATGTACAATGTCACCAAACCACCCCCACCCTTATAACTACCAATTCTAGTACTACCCGAAAAAATTACAATGTTATAATTTCACATCAAAAAATCAGTGAAATTAGAAAATTTGACGATAGTTGAACTTGGTGGTGAATGTAGATGTGTAGGGGTGGTTTATAGTACGTCTGGCTGACTACTAGGGGGTTGGTTTCATCGTCGTGCACAGGCACATCACATGTTAAATCCTTAATACGTGCAGAGACAAAGTAACTCTACTGTAAAGCTTATTCGTTCTCTCACTGTACTACTGCTTTTGACATTCCGACATTGCTAATTAAATATTATTATTATTATTACTATTATTATTACAAAATCTACCCTTTTATTTATATGTGTATGTTGAAAAAGTTGTGTTTTTGCACCAATGGGGGTTACTTACTACAATCGCAATTACACCTTGATTTTGTCGTCCAATCTAAAAACTACCCCGATTCCATCTTTAGAGAAAATAACAATAAATCGATTACATTAGATATATACATATACCTACCCTTATGTCATTACATATTCGTATTGGGGTGGTTTTCACGAAATAATAATAATATTTAATGTCACAATAGTCTGAGCGCAGTTCTGGATAAATGCTAACGGGAGTAGATGCGACATTTGCGGCCACAAATCATATGTCAGCTTCGGGTATGACATACGACATATCAAAAAAAAATATATATATATATATAGCAACCCCTAACCGTTTGAACTGAAGAATTCGAACCCGTTTAAATATTTGTGTACGATCCGAAGGGTGGATTTTTCTTCATATGCAACGGACAAAGTTAGTATAACTACCACCACTACTCTCTAACATCACCACCACCACTACTACTACCACCGTTGTTCTGTAATTAATTATGAAAAATGTCGCCACACGGAACCCGGAGCCAAGGTGCGGAAATTTATAATTCATTTTGCAATTAAAAATAAAATTCAAAAAAAATAATAGAATAGAAAGATAGAGAGTTTCTGGTTTGTAAAACAGGAGGGATGATGAAATGTTGGGGTGAGGGGAGGGGGTTGAAAAACGACGCCCACTTATTATCAGAGGACGGTTCTTATTGAATTTTGAAATTATCTGCTGTTTTCTTAGCCATTAATTTTTAGTAACGGAAAGTTTTAATTTTTAATCTAGAGTGCCGGTCGGAATGAATTTTTGATGTAGTATTTAGACCACCCCCTTGCCCTCTTGACGTTGTAATAATTCACGCAACGTTTCCGTTTTCGTTACCGGAAATAAAATTTAACAAAAAAAAAAAACGAAAGAAGAGAGAATGACGTAGATGTGCCCGCAGAAAAAAGGAACAGAATTCTTAATTAATTCGAATCCTGACAAAACTACCCCGTTTGGTTTGCCTCTAGGGGCCGGTTGGATATCGCCACCCCCGTTCTCTAAACATTTTTTTCCACAACGGACTGATTCTTTTTATCGCTTTTGTGGTGTCGTGTCCGGAATTAATCTAATAAACTTTGTCCATGTAGTCGAAAAATCCCATCCCTCATCATACACAATGGATTGTCGCAACAACAATGATAAGTGGCAATGGTGGTTGTTGTTTAGGTATAACAACACGTGGTCGAGTTTTGCCAACCGAACAACAACAAAATCACACAATAAATGAATATTAATTCAATATGTCCCAGCAGAAAAATTCCGCAACAATACCTGATGATGGTGGTGGTGGTGATGTTGAAGGGGTTGGTGATGGTGGTGGATTCTACGACTGGAAAATTATTATAAAAAAAAAATGAGAGACACGGCCGCCATACATACAGAAAAAAGTCCTTCTCCCCTGAACATAATTGTAATAATTCTCAATTAGCGACGCTACGGCCGTCCGTCCACCCTTTGAATAAATAAAACACACTCACCCACACATCCAGTGCATGGAAATAAATTAATTTCCAGGGAAGGTATGACCGTTATGACTCTCTCAGTAAAGACTCCGACTAATTTCCTAATCAATATACATAGATACATATTCATATCAGCGAAATTTTCACAACCAAGGGTGGTTGGAGTTTGGGGTATGTCTTCGAGAAATCTGACAGGTGTTCCCAACTAAAGGGTGCCATCCGTACACACATCAATACAAACCAAATAGGACCATTGGCTTTGTTGTTGTGGGGGTGGTAATTAAATAGCAAACAAGGTTGATTGCTCAAAGCGGCCGGTTGGGTGAAGGTGGTGATCTTTCCAACCCCTTACCGTTAAAAGTCCACATTTCCACCCCTATTAATAGGCAACAGTGGAAAATCTTAAGGAATATGATTAGAGATTATGGATATTTTAAATACTGTGCTACTGCTACTACCACCACCACTACGACTACTACCCCCGGAATGACATTTAAACGTTGAATATTCATGTGCCGATGATGGCACACGAAGGGTTCTGTCGCATCTTTAATACGCGCCATCTCTCCCAGAAAACCCCCTTTTAGCCACCCCACAAGTCTAGATATATTCTCTATATTTCGACCTCCAACTCCACCAACCACCCTAAAACGATGAAGGAGTAGAGAAAGTGGATGACTTTAATATCTTCCCGAAATTATACTAACTTTTCGCTGTTATTTAGTTTGAATTTATCAATACTGTATGAAGAGTGACGTTTCTAATTAGAAATTACTTTGCAACCTCTTGGAGATCGCTAGTAAGAATATATTAAGGGATAATGTGAATTAGGGGTGAGTTATAGCGATACACGCGCGTATAACTGCAACAAATCCAGTCCAGTTTCTCGACAATCAACCCCCTTTCACTGTCTTCATCAACGCAACATCTTATCACTAGTCATTTATAGTTTTTTTAAATCGAGATAGAGAATCCACTCTGGCCGAATTCACCCCTAATTTTTAATTTTTGCCATCGTTTTGTTCTTTTTCTTCCATTTCCTCCATCACCATGATCTACAAGATATTTTGTGAGTTTTTACCGGCCGCTGTTAGTAGCGGTGGCGGTGGCGGAAGGGTGGCTACCCTTGACATCCGACTCGCTCACTTGAAAAGTCCATTTCGGTTTTCGTTCTCTTAATTACATAGCATCTCTCTAATATTTATGACCTGGTAAGATAAGGGTTGTTGTAGTTGTGTAATGTAGGCGATGAACGGGCCACCATCGAAATGGACGCAATGAAAAATTGTTACCACCAACATGGGTGGATGGGCAAAGGTAGGTAGATAGGGGTGTATATCAAAGAGGAATTCTTTATTTTGCAAAACTCGGTGATAAATGGGGTGGAATTATCAATAAAATCCAAGCGTATAGTGTAAGTGATTGGTTCAAGTGTCATTAGAATGTGTTTGTGGATTAATGTTGAGTGTGTAAGCGTCGACTTATGTCTTCTATTAAGCATTGACTCCCAATCTGTTGTTGTTGTTGTTGTTGTTGTATGAGATACGAATAAGGGCAGAAATGCAATAAGATATCGTAAAGTATGTGCCGCCGAGGTGTGAAGTGTCTGTATTGTCTACTAATTAAATTTCAGTAACCCTCAGTCTCAAGATTCCTACACATTATAAGTGACAGCTGATCTGACGATGCCTTCTACACGCCTAAACCACCCCCTACCACCAGTTCAAATCCCATCTCATATACCTAAACAAACCCCATACCCCCATTTACTTATTACACTCCATCTTACTCTTATTAACATCTATAACGGTATAAGATAAAGATACGATAAGGGTAGAAAAGGTGAGGGTGGTGTTTGGTGTTGGTGGTGGTAGTTGATTCTTGCTATACTCCGACTACTGTTGGAAAGAGCGTACGAATGAACGAATGAACGGTCGACAACGACGACGACGACGTATTACTTTACATCTCTCACAAGATCTTGTCTACCGAATTAATTCAAACCTGTTTCCGTTTTCTATTCCAACATCATCCTCTCATCATCACCTTCTCCATTTTATTAATTCGATAAATAATTCGCTCAAGAGATTTTCAAATCCAATTATTACTCAATAATATAGACACACAGAAAAGCGGAAAGAAAGGGAATAAATAACACAATAGATTAGTACAAAAGCGATGCTCGTATTCTGTAACTTTTCATAAATTATCTCTAATCCTAGTTTCAATAATAACGATAAGTTTTATTGTCAAAAATTGGAAGAAATGGAAGTTTAAACGCTTCAAAGGCTATCGTTACAGAATTCTACTCTTAGAAAACGGAAC
>JACDRQ010000757.1:0-21020 GCA_013841215.1 Hycleus cichorii
TTTATTTCCAACGCAAAATAGGAAAAATTAATTATTTTGCTTTAAAATACATACGGTTATGTAGATAATTTTGTGCTCTTTCCGACTGGCCTATTATTTCATCTTCATCTAAATCAATGTGCCACATGAGTGCGGCAAAGATGGCAAGTCAGTTGAAATTTTTGCCTCTAAACGAAATTGGTTTGTTTGTACCTAACAATGAGAATCATGCTGTACAGTCCACTTTTGAGTATATTTCAAAAAAGCCGCCAAAAATTAATTTCAGGATATACTAATAGATGGCACTTCACCTTTCAAATTTTACGACAATTTGTTTTTCAATTAGTGGCAAATATAAGAAGTTTAATTTCCAAGTCAAATCATAAATTAATAGAGCATAAATTGGGTAATTTTCACGCTTATACGGTGGGTCACAATCAAAACTATGCAGGCAATTTCAGAGATCTAAAATGAAGGTATTTAAGGCTACATTTAAATCCAACAAGTCTTTTCATATAAAGCCAACATTAATAGTGAGTAACAACAAAAATTATAATTGGTGTTAATGTTTTATAAGCTAAAAATGAGAATTTCACATCTCATTTAAATGCACCTCGCAATCAAAAGTTTGCAGTCAGAATATCTGAAAATTTCTTTAATGTAACAGTTATTTTCTCTACTTTTATTGTCTGTAAGTATTAATTGTTCTTTAGAAAATGATGATAACTTGCCGCTTTCTCTATTTTATTGCTTTCTTAAGGCCATCAATGACTGTGCGGGTGTTTCTGTCACCTTTTGGCACTTGAATTGTCCTCCAATTCCCTAGCACTTTAAAGATTGTTATCCAAAATATCGAAATGATCCCTTAATCAGAAACACATTTTACGAACCAACCACTGTGCTTCACTGTATGACGAATACTCTTCCTATTTGAAATCTTTATTGGGTTTTCGCCAAACTATAATTTTTCCATCTTAGGTTCAGAAGAAAAAAGTGTCCCTTATTACAAACTCCTCATATTTCTGTAAACCTTCTCAAAATAAAGTTCTAAGCTTGGAATTTCAGCGCTCTTGTGGATCCTTCGAATCTTTCTCGAAGAAGTCCTGATTTCGTTCGCTTTGGGTTTTTCACCAGCTTACCAACTTCCCTTTTCCTTTTCCGCCTCAAAATATTTATTGTTTTTATATACGAACTGTTTGCCACCCCATATTTTGAAGCACTGTCAAAATGTCTACATATCTAACAGAAATGTCAAACTTGATATTGTCACTCTTATCGAACTTGTCATTACAATTCAAAGAAACTCGATGACTGCATACTGTTTACAGTGAGATAGTTTTGCATGAAAATTAAATTTTGATTTTCTTTCAGACTAAACAATGAGCCAATGGGTCTGTTAGAATAAAAATTATATCATTGTTAAAACTTTATTGAAGTATTAGCCATTGCATACTTTTGACTGTGGCCCACTGTAATTGTCAAAATTTCGAAATAACCGCAAATAGTTGCAAATTTCTCGATTTATTTTGTTATTTTGAAACTACAAAATATCAGTATTTGATAAATTTATCAATAATCGGTTTGTTTTTAATTTTTTTTAACGTTAAAGTTTACAATTAATTTATCATAAGTTAACCCTTATGCTTAATGAATAAATATGCATCTAGGTGGGAATTACAAAAATTGCGATTGGGCGCTAGTTGTAAATTCATGGAGTTTCAAAGATTTAAAAGTTACTTCATCATAAAATGGATTTAGACGACGTTTTAGAGGAATTGGGTGAAATGGGCAAATATCAAATCATCATCTATTTATTGATCTGTTTACCAGTCTTATATTCGGCAGAAAACAGTTTAAGTTACGTATTCACAGCTGGCAGTCCTTATTATCGGTAGTAATTAATTGATTTTAATTTGCAGTTTATTGAAATCATTGATTTAGTTGTTTTATACCGGAATGCGAAGACGCTGGGACTGCTGTTCTTAAACCACCATGGCTGAATTGGGCTATACCCGTAACAGAGAGCAGTGGTGAGGTTATAGACACGAAGGTAACATCCTGTGATCGTTACGCTACCAATACGAGTCTGATAAATGGGACGTGTTTTGAAGAGTTATTCACAAAGGAAATTATCAAATGTAACGAATGGGTGTTTGATCCCAGCGAACGGACGATCGTGAATGATGTTAGTCGGTCTATTCCCTTGTTAAGGGCATGCATCAGTCGGGCAAAAAAATATGTCACTTCTCAAAACAACCCTATTCGTTTATTTTCCAACGGATTTTAATGATTTGAAAGAGCATTTCAAGGTGCAGGATAGTTAATATCTAGTTTTTTGAAATTCGGATGTAATCTGGAGTTACAGAAGGAAATATAGAAGCATGTTTTTTACAGTTTTTTTTTTTATATTCCCTCATAACTTCGCAAATGTTGCTTATTTTCAACTGAATTTTACACATCATGTGGCAAATTAAAAGCGCTTTCCAAATCTGCCAGAAATTTTCCGATCGCATTGTTAGTTTTCGGAAAAATTGATGAAAAATTTAGACATTCGAATTTAATTTTTTTACGTCCACTTTTAAAATAAGACAGTTGAGCCAGGGCTCGTTTGAAAGCTAATGGATAGCAGATTATTTTGAAGATAGTTTGAATTTGGAAAATTCACTGGAAATTTAAGGTAAGCAATAGTTTTGTTTATCACTAATTTTCCAGATTTTCAATTTTTTTGCAGCAACAATGGTACTGTCGGAAAAGCAATGAAATTATCTATAAATTGCAATACTCTCTATACGAAAATAATTAATTTTAACAGATAAAAATAATAGCTGAAAATTTCCCACATTTTCCAAATTTTAATCTCAAACTATCTTCAAAATAATCTGCTATTGATCAACTTTCAAATGAGCCTTAGTTCCATTGTCTAAGTTTAAAACCGTACGTAAAAAATCAAATTAGAATGTCTAAATATTTCATCAATTTTCCGGAAAACTAACAATACGATCGGAAAATTTCTGATAGATTTGAAAGCGTTTTTAATTTGCCACATGTTTTGTGAAATTCATTAGAAAATAAGTAATATTTGTGAAGTTATGAGGAAAAATATAAAACAAAAACTGTAAGAAGTGCTAAAAAACATGCTTCTACATTTCCTTCTGTAACTCTAGATTACATCCGCATCTCAAAAAATCTAGATATTAACTGCCCTGCTCCTTGAAATGCTCTTGCAAACGCCGTTGAGATCATTAAAATCTGTTGGAAAATAAACGAGTAGGGTTGTTTTGAAAAGTGACATATTTTTTTGCCCGACTGATGCGGGCCCTTAAATTCAATCTACAGAGTGATATTTTAGTGGAATATGACCTGTATCGAAAACCAATGGAAATTATCATTCGTTGGTACAACACATTTCGCTGGCATTGCTGCCGGTAGTGCTGTATTTGGCTATTTAGCCGACAGATATGGCCGTAAACTTATGTTTATAATATGCACCCTTACAATGGGCATTGGCGGTATGGCACAAGTTATATCGCCTGAATATATCACGTTCGATCTATTGATATTTATCAATGCTATGGGTACGGCGGGCGTTTTCCCACTGGCGTTCATATTGGGCGTTGAAATGGTCGGTAAACGTAAACGTGAAATCGCCGGAATGGTTTTGAATTATTTCTTTGCGGTCGGTAGTGGCATATGCGGACTAATTGCTTGGTATACACGCGATTGGGTATTGTTACAACTGATAATTGCATCGCCGACTCTTATATTCATTGGATACTATTGGTAAATTTTGATCTCTTTTTGGATTTCAATTTTAATGATTATTACAGGCTAATTCCGGAATCTGTACGATGGTTGTTGGCGAATAAAAAACTCAACAAAGCTAGAAAAATCATCTTTAAAATTGCCGAAGTCAATAAAGTCAACCTATCAGAGGCCGCTAAAGAAGCGTTCAAGGAAGAAAATACATCACTTCTAGTAAGACGTAATTCAATTAGTAATAATAATAGAGTTCATTTAAATGATTAGGGGGATGAAGATGAAGATAGAGTTTGGCCCACTGTTAAATTATTGTTGAAGTCCCAAATTATGATCATTCGACTCATTATAATCTATTTCAACTGGTAAATCAAATCAATTCGTTGTTGATGATTACAAGATTATAATTTTAGGGCTACATGTGCGTTCATTTATTACGGTTTATCGATAAACTCCACCGGCATTGGCGGCAACAAATACCTAAACTTCACTCTAGTTGGTTTGGCCGAAATACCCGGCTGCACATTAGCTTGGATTTCGATCCGGACACTTGGCCGAAGAATCTCCCTAGTCGGTTCACTATTATTGTGTGGTCTAACGTGTTGCGCAACGATTGTCGTACCGCCAGGTATTCAGACAACTCAATTATCGAACATTTCTAAAATTTCACCATTACAGATGCAAATTGGGCGATAATTCTACTATTCATAACCGGCAAATTGGCCATCTCTGGATCTTTCGCTGTCGTTTACGTTTACACAGCCGAATTGTTACCGACAATCGTGCGTAGTGGTGGCGTCGGTTTCGGCTCTACATTCTCCAGAGTTGGGGCTCTATTAGCGCCATTCGTTCCTATGCTGGTACACAAACAATACTACCATTAAAACCGTAATTAGACGCAAATAATTTTAGAGTATTTTATTTTCACCGTTACCGATGCTGACGTTCGGTGGCGTGGCGATTTTCGCAGGCGTAATAGCGGTAAAACTACCGGAAACACTCGGTACTAAACTACCAGAAACTGTTAAAGAAGCTGAAGATTTATGATATTAATAAAGAATAATCAAAATTGTTGGTTATCTTCATTCATTTATTAATTCTGCTGCCTAGTTCTTTAGCATCAGTTTATTCGTTTCTAAAATTATAAATTGATATTTCATTACAGATCTTGCGTCCATTGTGGTAGATGTAGAAGTTCGTTCGATAAACCAACCACGATTATGTACGTCCCTGACCATAATCTTGATTCAATAATTAGCAACTGAGGTATAACCAGTGTTTTTTCTCGTTTTTTTTTAATGTTTTTCCATACAAAATAATATTGACCGGTCGTCCAACAGCTTTTATGTAAAAATAATAACAAATCGATTTATCAAGACTCGAGAATGCCAACATGCACCATAAATGTGATGAAGACAAGCATCGATCAAGTCTTGGTAAAACGGATGCGAAAATATATTTTCAAATCCTATCAATGAAATAATAATAGTAATAATTATATAATAATGGAAACCAATTTGTGGATTAATCGAAAAACCACAGGAAATTATCTTGCCTCTTTTTCACACTATGTACACAATCAGTCAGAAAAATACTGTATATGTTTCGTTTTCATTCACTTGAAAAATATATACAATATTTCATAGAAAATAGTTCTGACTAGTTAACAGTCGCTCAAAGCAGTTTCAGATTTATCACTCAACAACAAACAAACAGAAACACAGTACTTGTTTTATGGATTAGTGTCCGCCTAAAACACGAAAGAATCGTTAAATTAATGAAATGTAAGGAAAAATCTAAAACTGGACTGTGCAGCTGCATATTTATTATACAGAAATATTTATATATCTACTTAATATGTTGTTGATAATAATAATAATAATATAACTTAACAGTAAGAAAATGAATATTACATATAACAAATTAATTTTTAACAAAAATAAACATCACGGTTAATCGTTTACAATGACGTACTGCCGAGAAATTATAATCGATTTCCTTATATATCAGCGTAATTATTATCATTTAATATTATCACTATATAGATTATTGTGTTGCTCAATTTTCGATTATTCCGTAACCCAGCGGAATTATATGGGTATAAATCAAAATCTACAACAAGAGATGTGAATTAAACGACGTCACTATAAACAATAATAAAAATGGTGCTAAATAAACAAATATAAAATATTTATATAAATAAGGACAAAGAAATATAATGTACAATATAAAACAACAGAATCCACCAAGAGAATTAGCTGGGCACTTGGACTAATATCAAAATTAGTCAGGTCCAGCTGAACCATCATTTCTTCTTTGATCGCTTATTATAACCACATATCTGCAAAGTCCAAAAAATTGTTTTGTTTCAAAAGTTCACGAGTTTTATCACTGGAGTTTTTCATATTTTTTTTTATTTTTTATTTTTTTTTTTAATTATTAAATTGCGATTCCTATATTTAAAGAGAATTTTTTTCAGTCTATACATACATTCGAAAAAAAAACTATTTCAGGGCACTTGATACATAATGTTGAACGTCTCTTAGAAGATGAATAAAATTATAAATCCCGCACTGTTCAGTGTAGTAGTTTATATTTGTCCATGCTGTTTTTTTAATTATTATAACATTTTCTGCAACTTTCGTTAACATATATTAAATGAAATATGTATAATATTTATATATGTATATGTATATATGTATAATATAAACAATTGTAAAAAGTCTTTCAGGTTCTCACCAATTAGAGTCACTTGATTTATTTGCAAAACGAATTCACTTAATTGTCTCTCATATTAATTTATTTAGTTTTCTATGTTGGGGATGCTAATAAAACAATAGAACTAGCTAGTTGCTAGGCTTCCTCTGATGATGATGAGCCGTCATAGTCTTCATCTTCATTCTCTCTCAACGATGTAAAGAAGCTCGTTAATTGTTTCAAAGCAACACCTAAAATATTTCAACAAAAATGAATTTTTTTCAATTTTTTTCAAGTCGATTTACCTTTGTCTTTTTGTTCAGCTGGATCTTCGCTTTGTTCCCAAGCAATAAAACTCTCTTGAGAGAACGTACTATCTTCATATAATCTATTGCATATGCCAAGTAACAATCCTAAAATAAACAAATCGTAGTAAATAAACAATAAGACTAGATATTTGTTGAATTAAAATTTGCATCACACATGGTGTAACAGCACCATGAAATTCATCGACTGCATGAGATTTTAAGCTACACAGTCAACTTCCGCCATTTACAGTAAATTAAAAGTCTATGACGCCATGAGACTGTGTTTTTAAACACATCGAGTGCAAATTTTTTGTATTACTTTAAAATTTATAAATAAACAAACATACCTTGTGGATGCTCGAGTTTGGTAATTAGTGCTTGTAAGGCATATAAACATTGCAACTCATAATTGGAGTTATTATCAACATATTTGAGTAATAGCTTATAATGTCCTTTCAATGTATCAGGCGCTAATTTATCACGTACTATAGAATTTTCGAAAATTGCCGTTGCTAATGTCCTAATGAATTTATTCTCAGTTACCCTGTCACCGACATTTGCCTTAAAATTTTTCAAAATAAAATACAATAGATAAAATTTTTAAAACAAATTTCAAACTTACAGTGATCCAATTGACAATATCATCGAACGATGCATTCACACCGAAAAATTCTAATAATTTTTTATGGATTTGTTCGTATGTCAATGGACTTTGGCCGGCTGAAGTACCACCACCATATAATAATTCTAATTCCTATAATACAATAATAATTAAATATAAAATTTATTTAATAAAAATATAAATAAGACTTGCATTATTTTTAACGAATTCGTCAATTTCAGTTATTGACATAAAATCATTTAATGAAAGACCTGAAGCCTGCCAGCAGCCTTGTAAGAAATTAGGTCCTTTCTCCATTATAACTAATTTAAATAATGGTGCTAGAATTTTTGAGCCATGTTTTTCACTTATTAGAAATTTCAATGACTCGTTTAGCCTATTTAACGTTAAGGCTTCTTCAGTAATTAAATGTACTGTAAAAAAAGATAATCCATTTAGTAGCTGAAAATGTAAAAAAATAATCGTATTAGAAGAACATTTACCTAACATTTCGGCTAGATAGGTCCAAATCATAGGAATATCAATGATTAATTCATTACATTCACATAAAACTTCTTCAAGGCCAGCACAATATGAATCGATTGGAAGTGTACGTAGAAGTATTAATTTGGCAAATAATTTACCGGTTCTTAAACGGGCAGTGGATGATCTATCTAAGACGTGGAAATATCTGGAATAGAAAAAAAACAGTAATGTAGAAAGGGTACTATCAAACGCCGATCATTCAAATAAAGAAATCAGTGTTAGCGAATCCTTCCGATTTAATCTAGCACAAAATTCAAAAACGACAATTGTAACAATTAACAATTGTGTAGGGTTGCCGTGCGTTTTTTGTTTAATTTAAAATTAGAGAAAACTTACGCGTTAGCAACCATTTTAGGCAAATAAGTTCGAGGAACTGATAATTGTGTATCTTGATCGTAATCTTCAATTGTACAACTATCACTCAAATATTCTTCTAAATTATTCATAGTACGTCTTTCTAATTGTTCTTCAGTTAAATTAGATACAGTAGATGATTGTTGTACACTAGATGATTTTGTTGTTGCCGTTGGTGTAGTTGATGATGATGATACGATTGTTGTTGGTGGTAATGATGATGATGATAGCACAACCGGAGCAGTCTTTTGTTGTTGTTGTTGTTGATGATGTGCTTGTGATTGTTGTTGTGATGGTGTATTAGCATTACTAGATCGTTGTTGTGAACCAGATCTAGATGAACTTCTACCATCATACGATTGTTTATATGAACTTCGTTCTAGGCTAGGACCTTTCGAACTGTATGGATCTTTACCACTTGGACGTGAGCCTGGAAATAAAGGACAATTTTCTATAAAAATTAATCATTACATAAAATATAAGACAAAATAGATTTTTTAAATGTTTAAAATTGAACCTTCTGATCAATTTGTAACAGTTTGTAACGTCGCTATTGTCAATCAAAACATAACTAAATGGAAAATTTGCAAATATGCAAATTTTAAATCAGCTTTTCCAATCGAGAAATTTCTGTGTTACTATAATTTCGTATTTTCTAATTAACTGGACTTAATTAGAAAACATAGCGTTATAGATTCATGATTTTCACAATCGGGAACAGGCACGTAATCAACTAAATCATAATTATGTGCAGCTAGATTGTGGGATTACAACGAAATTACTGCACAATAAACTGAACTTCTTTTTACGAATTGCATATCTTTTTTTAAATGTAAGAACAAGAATCTTCAATTGTCTCTATAATTTCTTATTTTCTAATTAACTAAACGTAATTAGAAACACAGCATTATAGATTAATGATTTCCACAATCGGGAACAGGCACATAATCAATTAAAACCGAACAATGTGCAGCTAGATTGTGGCATTTTATTCCTGAAATGTCTGAATTTTACGAATATGCCAGTTTTTAGACGCTTATTAAAATATCAATTTTAGATATATTGTTACTATAATTTTGTATTTTCTAATTAATTTATAATAATC
Source organism: Hycleus cichorii (assembly GCA_013841215.1). NCBI lineage: Eukaryota > Metazoa > Arthropoda > Insecta > Coleoptera > Meloidae > Hycleus > Hycleus cichorii. Next base: position 9,347 of record JACDRQ010000757.1, read on the forward strand.
AGAAAACATAGCGTTATAGTTAATAATCTCCACAATCGGGAACAGGCATATAATAAATTGAATTATAAATATATGCAGCTAGATTGTGGTTTTAAATTTCTTCACTGAACTCAAAAATAAAGCAGAAAATTATTGGAAAATTTATTCTAGTAGAATAACGCTGTTTAAAATCAAAAATACAAAAAACAGAACTATTTTATTTGAAAATATACGAATGTTACTATAATTTCGTATTTCCTAATCAATATAGAATGACCAGAAAACATAGCGTAATAGTTAATGATCTCCACAATCGGGAACAGGCACATAATCAACTAAACTGAAACTATGTGCAGCTAGATTGTGCATTAAAAATAGAATAAATCTTATAGAAAATCGGATAACCCACCGTTTTTAAATTTAGAGTAAGATCTATTTGGTATAAAAATATTCAATTGTAACTATAATTTCGTATTTTCTAATAAATTTAGAATAATTAGAAAACATAGCATTATAGTAATAATCTCCACAATCGGGAACAGGCATATAATCAACTGAATTATAACTATATGCAGCTAGATTGTGTTTTATAAACTCTACTAATTGATAATTTGATCAAATATCTTACCGGGAGGTCGTTTCTCTGGATCAATATTCTCTAATGCTGCATACATATTGGCAGTGTTTGTGGACGATGGATCATTTTTAATATTTGAACCTTTACTCCAACCACCGAATAATTGTTTCGAACCAAACAATTCATTTTCATTAAAAGGCTACAAAGTAGAATAATTTTTAATTATTCAATTAGATAATTATAAATAAAACTTACTTTAATTTTAAGTTTATCACTTTGTACAGTAAACGGTTGTGTACGACTTCTAGATGCAGTTTGCCAACCATCATCCGAAACATTACGACGTTTACTACGTTCATTATTCAATCCACTATTATTACCTGTACCACTATTACTAGCAGTAGTACCAGCTGTACTAGTAGTATTACCACCACTACCACTACCAGATCTATCATCTTTACGATTTGGTGTTATTGATAATGCATTCATTGCTTGTATATTTAATTGTTCAGTTTCTGCTTCTTTTTGGATTTGATCAATTGTTTTTGGATTTGAATCTTGTCGACGTGGTACCCATTTATTCTTTCTTAAATCAATCACATCTTGCAACATAAAACGCACTCTACTACTAATTTTTCCATGCTTTTTATCAGCCAAATCTTTCATCACATTAAATGTATGCGTTAATTCGATTTTCCTTTGTATTTCTAATTCTTTACCAATTGTTGTTAATAATTTACATAAACATTCTAAACTTTCTTCATCTTTACTTTCTAGTAAATTTTGTAAACATCTCATCATAATATTCGCAGTCAACATACTTTGTTTGAAGAGTTCGCCTAGAATGAGCAAAAATTAATCACAAATTTTCAACAAAATTTATTGAAATAAAACTTTATTTCAATCAGTATTGTAAGTTATCCTCAATTAAAATTAGGTCCACTACTCTCAATTCAACATCATTTAAATATAAATAAGACAAAAAATAACACAAATACTTACCAATAAATCGAATATTTCCAACAGATTTCATGCGAATTCTCCTATCGTATTCTTCTAATTCGAATTGTAATTCTTTCTTTTTCTCCTGTAAATTTCCAATAAATAAATCGAAAGAAATTCAAAATAAAAATAAACTTACAGAATCTGAACATTCATTAATTTCTTTAATTTTGTCTAATCGGGCAGATTCATCAAATGATTGTTTCTCGAATTCCATCTGACATCGTGTTATTAACAATTTTCTAAAGTTAACTGTAAACGATTTGACGATTATCAATAATGAATATCAAATTAAAAATAATACAAACCATTAGTTTCTTTATCGACATCATAAACTTGCATCATTGCAAGTTCACGACACATTAAAGCATAAGCAACAGAAAAATTAGGTTCATCAACAGCTTTCTCAAATACTAAATCAATTACACCTTGTAAACGTTCGGTTGTATCAATTTGTAATTCACGAACTTGACTAACTAATGTATCGAATTTTTGTGGTGTTAATTTATTTAATACACCACGTACTTTCCTATAAAGATCTTCAGTTTTACGTTCCTCATCTGTCATATTATCACTTTTCATAAATCTAGCCGGTTTCCAAGCATTCTCAACTTCATGTAATTTAACATCTTCACGTACCGATATTGATACTTTTATAACTTGTGAACGACTGCCTTTACCACCACCACCTCCGCCACCACCGCCACTACCACCGGCATTAACTTTACCAGATTGGCTATTACGTTGGGGTAATTTCTATAATAATAACAAACATTAATATTTAAATCAAATAATCAGAGAATTAAATGACTTACACCACGTTGAGAGGCTGATTTACCACCGAAATTATTGAATGGTGGATTAGTAAAGTCGGTACTTCTACCCATTGAGTAACGACCATCACTTATTCTCTATAAATTGATAAATTTTAATATCCAAGAAAATTCAATAAAAATATAAAACTTACACCACGTTCATCAGCTAAAATTACATCAGGTAGATTATCAGGTTTTAGTTTGCTTGCAGGTTCATGTCTTAATGATAATAGGAAATCTCTATCGTAAACTTTTTTACCATCTAAATTATGAGGTGCCCATTGTCCTATAAAATAAATCAATTTAATTTTGATAGAACCACAATTAAAATTAATTTAATAATGATATTAAGTCAGCAACGAGGAATTCCAATGGTTGTTTCACCATAGTAGAGTAAGAGAAATTCTGTCATCATTTGAAATAGAATCATATCGAAAAAATAGAAATGACACCTACCTTCCCTGTAGGGTAAATCTGATTTAGTTTCTATTAAAGTTGTACCATTATTATCGGATATTGCTTTAGTATTTGCTTCATTTTTAGCTTGTATTAATTTATCATTCGTTAATGATATTCTATCAGTCTCATCTTGTGCTTGTTCAACGTTTGTTATTGATGGTGTTGTTGTAGTTGTTGGTATTGTAGTATTTGACATAATTTTTGCCGTTTTTTGTTGATCACCAAAAATATTCGTTACATCAACTTTACTTTTCGGTAAAGTTTTTGTCGTATTTTGTTGTAAATTTTCATTTTTATTATTTATCGTTGGTACTGTTGTTGTTTCATTATTATTATTACTATTTTTATTATCAATCACATTATCTACTTGTGATATAATTAAATTTTTATTATTTACAGTATTCGTATTTACTGTTGTTGTTTTAGTTGATGTTGTTGTATTAATTGTTGTTGTTAAAACAGTTGGTGTTGTTGTAACTATTGTATTATTTGTATCTAATATCGAATTGACATTAATTATATCATTATTATTTGTTGAATTTAAATTAGCATTAACAACATCCATACGTGTTATTATTGATGAATTATTATTATCATTGAAGGCATCCATATCTGTACCTTCTTTATTGGCACCTTTTTGATTCAATTCAGAACGTTTATTTGTTTTATTATTTGGTTTCGCCGGTTGTGGTTGTGGTATTGGTAATGATGGTTGTATTGGTGGTTTCTGTTGTTGTTGTTGTTGTTGCTGTTGTTGAGGTGGAGTTTGTTTTTGTGTTTCTTTAGAACGTTGGGCGGCATTTTTAGATTTTGCTGTAAACAAAATAAAATTATTCAATAAACTACAATAAAAACAGAAATGTAACAATATTGTCTTTTTTACACAATTTATCACAAGATTATAATATTTTTGACTGTGTTATAAATAAATCTTTCCAAAAATAACTTTCTTTAAAATAATCACCAACTGATAAATTCACCTTAGACCAGTTTTTTAATTTAAATAAATAATTCGTCTGTACGTATAAACAGTTGTTATGTTAGAACAAGTCCTTGACACTTGTGACTTATGTTGTTACCAATACATAATCAAAAGTATTTAAATTTAATTCATATTCAAAAAATATATTTGCTTTATCAACAGAAACCTATCAAAAACTATTTCAAAACTGTTTAAAAGAAACCTTACAAAATATACACGTACATATGGAAATTTTTTTTAATGGAATTTTAATTAAAACAAAAGCGTTAACTACTTAATTAAATTATTAAACCATTTAAAGTAAATTTAAAGTATTGGAGAAAGAAAATAAGAGCAAAACTTGGCTATTTTAAAGTATTATTAGTCGAATGACATATTGGCAAATGTACAAAAATTTACAGTTTGTACTTTTAAAATTATCCAATAATGAAATAATTAAAATCAAAGACTTGAGAAAATTGTAGCATAATTAATTTATGTACCGGAAAGAACAAAGGTGCATTTCCGGTGCAATTCGATCTACAAGTTACCAACCATCAACCTAGGGATATTTTATCTAATATTGTTACTAAAAAAACACGTGGTTCGTTCGGAAGGATATTACTAAAATCAGAACAATCACCAAGATAAAATAAACTATTTTTATAATAAATTCGAAATAAATTTAATAGAAGAAAGGGATTTATTATATGCCGGCATTTTTGCTCTCATTTCTAAATATCGAGAAGGACGAATTTCATAATGGTTAAGTGGTTTTGAATGCTACTAAAACTGGATGTGCAACTTTCTAAAAAGGATAGCCAATTCTAATACTATAAATACAAAAAATTGTTTAAAAAAATACCAACAAAAAACGGAATTACGTAAGCATATGGATACTTTCTCCCACCTCGCATTATATTAAAATAGAAATTATTAAATCTATTTACCCCTTGTATTAACTGTCTTCCATGTACCTAAATCCATTTTATTGTAAATTATTGGTGCAGTCTAAACTTGTTTCAATAGTAAAAATAATAATAAAAAAAAACTATAATGCGCTATTCTTAGATTGTGACCGGGGTTGCATGAGTAGGAGTCGTGCAGTGCCGCCTGCCTATGGCTCAACTCTTCCAGAGAATTCCCATAAACGGACCTGACGTTACTTTCTTTTCAATATCAAAAAAATACAATCGAAAAAAAAGTCGATACAATTCAATTACACCAATTAACACCGTTTTTAATTTAATTTTAAATACTACGAATAAATTACGGGTGGCAAGGTCAAATTTTAAATTATATTAAAAATAAATTAATTAAGAAAAATCACACACACACTCTTGGAAACAATTTACACTTAAAATTAAATAAATTATAAAGAAAACAAAAACAAACAACAACAATTAATAAATGACTAAAATTGTAACGAGTATTTTTCTTGAAAAAAAAAAATGAGTTTTTTTTTTCTAGAAGAGAGCTCTAAAAATCACGTTGCGACCGACCCATGTGGCCGACGCTTAAAATTAGAGGGCGAACGCCATTTTAATGATGACTTCGTAAAATCTTGTGCATTCTATCCGAAGATTACCGAATCGAAATTCCAACATTGGGGTAGTGGGGAGTGACAATTAGAAGAAAAGAAGGGAAAATCGGACAATACTACCAACTATACATTCACGAAAAAATAAAGAAACTATATAATTTTAAATATTAACATTCTGGATATTTCTGTGGATTTAGATTGAGAATTATTAAAAGAATGTCAAGGTTGTTGATCAACAAAATTGGGTGTTATATCCTAAAACTAATTCGTTTAGAAGAAAAGAAAAAAGGAAATACAATTTCAACCTTGAATTTGTCAAAATCCTCATGGTTCATGAATTTTTAATAGCGATTTTTAGCAAAGATAACGACTTGTATCTATCGGAAAAATATTAAGATAATATTGTTTAAAAAGCAAACAATTTAAAAACGTAGTAGTTAAAAATCGATTTTATAAAATACTTTATCTTTGTTTAGAAATAAAAAATAAATCTAATCAACTTACATTTTCTCTTACGCCCCATTTTGATTCAATTTAAAACACGTTTAATAAGCTATAAAAACACTATTACAACTACCAAAAAATTATTAAAAATAGATTTGAACCACGTGCACGATTGTGGATGATAAATCGCCATTTTAAAAATTCCGATAAAACGACAATACAAAAATTGATAAATACCAATTACAAAAAAATAAAAGATAAATTGACTTACCATTTCCAGCACCATCTTGTACTGATTGGACTGAAGACGACTGTACATTTGCGTTTGAATTATTTACAATGTCACTATCAGTATTAGGCACCTTGGTTGTTGTTGTTGTTATTGTTGTAGCAGTTGAAGTTGTATCAATTTTAACATCTTTCTTTTGATTCTTCTTATTATCATCACGTAGAGTTTCTTTATTTTCTTTTGCCACAGGGACATTATTACTATTATTACTAGTTACAATAGGAGTTGTTTGAGATGATTGTATTGTTGTTACTGTGGTATTTGTTGAGGAAGTATTTATTGTAGCTGCTATAGTAGTAGCAACAGCTGCAGCAATATTTACATTATCTTTTAATTGTTTTCCACTATCATTTTTATTATTTACAACATCTTTATCACTAACTATACTGCCATCTTTAACTATTGTAGTTGAAGTTGTCGGTGTTGTTGTTGTGGTAACATTTGTTGATACTGTTGTTGTTTGAGTTGTTATTGTTGATGATATTTGTTGTTGTTGTGATTGTTCTCTTGTTGTTTTTCTACCTTTAGCAGGACTTTCTCTATCTTTGGCCTGCTTATTTGGCAATGTTACTTCAACAGCATCACAGTTAGCTGACACAATTGGTGTCGTTTCTCTGGCAGTATTTGAAGAATTTGATACAAATTCCTTAGCTTGAGCCTTAAATAAAATAACAATTATCTCAATAATTTCTACATTAATTAAATAATAATAAATAAATTTAAATAAAACAATTACCTTTAAATTACTGCACTGCACTATTTGTTCCAATCTACTATTGGGTGTTTGATGATAAATTTGAGATTGTTCTAAATGTTCACTATTAATACTATTAGCACCAATAATGACGCCGCCGCCACCACCACCACTTACTCCATTATTATTATTATTGTTATTATTACTACTATTATTATTAATATTATTATTATTATTATTACCACTATGGTGGTGATGGTGATGAGGATGGTGGTGATGGTGATGATTGTGTTGATGTAGCTCAGTATCTTCTATACTATGATTTTCATCATTACTAATCGCTTGAGCTACCTGTTTAGCAAATGCAGCCTGTACCTCTTTATTATGTGCACTATTTTGTTGTTGTTGTTGTAATGGTTGTGGTGTTTGTCGTGCTGACGATTCACCAGATGGTGGATGTGAACTATTATTATTATTATTATTATTTGGTTTATCAAATACTTCATCTAAACGATCACAACCAGTATTCGGATCTATAACAGCTAATGCATTCGGTCTACGTTTATGTTGTTTTTGTTGTTGTTGTTGCTGCTGCTGCTGTTGTTGTTGTTGATGTTGTTGAAATGTTACTTGAGCTGCTTGAGCTGGTGGTATTTGTATACTATGAATTGGTTGGGCCGGATTTGGTTGTAATGTTGCTGTTTGTGGTGGATGACCGGGTCTTGCTGCTACCTGAAAGTATGGATCTACAACCAAAATAATTTTTTTTTAAAAACTGTATAAATTTTGAAATAAATAAATTACATGGTACTGTCGATTGATTAGGATTTGGTGAATATGTAAATGGTGTAGCATTCACACCTGGACCACTAAAGACAGGCATCTGTACAAACGGTTGGGCTCTTTGTCCATTAAAACATTGCATTTGATTTGTTGCAAAAACCATCGGTGGTACTGTCATTGGCATAAATTGTGCCGCTGGTTGGTATATTTGTTGTTGATTCTACAATTAAATTAAATTATAAACAAATAAATTAATAATTAAAAAATAAATCTTACTCTATGTTGATTAGGCATTCTTTGTGATTGACTAGCTGGTCCTGTTTGTCTAAAATATCCCTGAGCTCCACGCACTTGTTGCTGTGGACCTACATACTGGAACAATTTTAAACGAATATTACATTAAAAACCAATTTTATCTTATCAATTCTAAACATATTAATTGATAATATAATAATTAAACAATTGAGGAAAATTATATCTAGAAAATTTATTAAACAAACTTACAATAGGATTCATCGACTGTTGTTGTTGTACAGTTTGAACTTTGAGGTCGTTCGTTGGTGGTGTAGATGGTTGATTTGGAGGTCCAGTTGTTGGTATAGCTCTTAATGTTTGAGCTGCTGTACCTGGTTGATTAGGCTGTTGTGGCTGGACATATGGCGGCGCATGGAAACCGTCTGTTCCTGGAAATTGTGCAAATTCTCAATTCAAAACAAAATATAATAAATAAAAATACGACAAAAATATAGAAACAAATATAATATCGAGCTTATTTCTTCCGATTTGTCTTCGTTATATTTTTTTTTTTGGTGATTTCTACTTACGTTGCCCTGTTGGTATCGGTTGAAAACTGAAATTTTTACTGTTAAGGAAATACTTTTAAAATTTCGACATTACATCTATTATATGAAGAAAATAATGTATTTAATTTGAAATTGATTTTTTTTAAATAGAAAAAACAAAAAAGTTGTATGAAAAATGTAATACTTCTGACAAGTATTGTAAACTTTTGTTAATTTATTAACGGAAATATCTAGCAACGGCCGACCTTCATGAATTTATTTTATCAGCAATATTTCGACATTATCTAATATTTATTATCGTTTTTATTTTCTCATTTAAGGGCAATATGATAAGGGTATAATTAATAAATATTGATGGCAAATATTACACAGGCCTTTTCGTTATCCTGGTGCCAATTTTGATAAAATTCAAGTAAATTTTAATGGTGGTATGTGTTGGGGAAGGAGGTAAAATCAATAGATCGTATGCAGGAGATACTAGCGATTCCGTAATGGTGTGCACAAAATACACCACCACTACTACTGTAGCTCTTATGTGGTGGTGGTAGTAGTGGTGGCGTTAGTGGCTGCAAATGTAATAAATGTAGGTCAATAGAAATATAGGTCGAAAGATAACCTGTATTATAAAAATCGAATTTTGATTTATAAAAATTGAAATATTTTATGATCCAAAGAGAAATTTATGGTATTCCCAAATAGCAACATTTTTTGAATAAAAACGAACAAATCGGTTACTAACCGTTAGAAATTCTAATGACTTTCACCAAGAAAACGAAATACTACGAAAAGAAGCTTAAAATTTTCGAATTTTTCTATAGAATGCAAATTGCAATAGTCATTAACAAAACAATAAAACTTTACTAAGAATCATGTTTAGAAAACAGGGACTAACGCAGGTAGTTTAGAGGGAAAACAAGCAAAAACCGATAAAGGTTGTTGAAAAACAATTTAAATCGCCCATCCTTGAATTGTTTTGTAGCCTTTTTTTTACAATACTCTACCCAACTAATACTCCCATAAAGCTAGGTCATTTTAATTTAATAATAAATAAATTTTAAAGGACAAGAGAATTACAGTTATTGAAAATTTCAGCACATGCAAAATATTAAAGTTTGTAAAATGTTTAGGCTTGAAAAAGCCCGTTATCTTAATGTGAAGGAGACATTTAACTCAAGGCTATCAAGTTAGAAGATCAAATTGATGGTTTCTACAAAAACCATTAATAAACAATCACACCACTAATTCTAGTTTTTTTTTTTTTATAAGGGTGTGGTATCAATTTAAAAAATTATAATTTCGATAAACTTACGTTGTTGCGGTGGTGGCGGCGGCGGCATCATTCTATAATGCGATGGTGGTAAAATACAAATACCTTCCTGTTTAACAGGACCATTGGTAACATATCGAGACACCATGATCGTTTTGTTTGATTTAAAATAAATAATAAACCAACCACCAAAATTTGTGTGAACAAATTAAAATTTTATAAAAAATCATTAATGGGGTGTGTGTTTCTCACACTTAACCCTACTACTATCATTAGATTGATTGGAAATTTGCATTATCTTCACAGAAACAAGATTTTAAATTCAATTTCAAATTAATCAACATCACTATAAAATTCGTATTGATTTAAAAAAAAAAACACTATGTAGAAATCTGTCAAAAATTCACACAAATTTGCACAGTCATCAATACCAAACTATTCGTATTTTTTCGCCCCTCGTCCAATTCATTTACATGAATATATTCAATTAATTAATAAATAAATGAAATTATATTAATGTGATTGAGATAAAAGGAACGAAAAAATTCAAGGATTATTCAAAAAAAAAACTGGAAAATGTGCAACAATGGTACATGATGTTGGTGATGACAATTGAAGAACGAAGAGGGGACACTCTTGTTTGGTTGGTTGGTTGTTCTCCCCGCCCGCACATATACACACACTTTACGAAAAATCGATAAGGGCGTCTCGTATATATATGTATAAAATATTTACACATACACATTCACAACTAACCACGAATAAATCACATGTTTTCTAAATGTTGAAAAGAATCTGCCACATTCAAATCAGAAATTAAAACGGAAACCTTTACAAATATTCGTTTTAAATTAACAATTTCCAAATTCTTCCACTAGATAACAATTAAATAATTGATAAACTTTTTAAAGGAAGAAGCATGAAATACCTTACATTTATTTCGTATTGAATGAAATGAATATTAATACCGATTAAATGGATTCGATTCGATAATTATAAAATCGCTTAAAAAATTGATAAAAAAATAAAATAAAATCTAATAGAATTTTTGTCTTGTTAATTTATGTTATCAACAACGACAATAAACGCCATTATATCAACTGTACCCAGTTTTCTTTCTGTCTATGTGGTTGGTTCTGAATTCGACCGCCAGGAAAAACAAACAGATCATGCGCATTATTTAAGAAACACGATTGCCAAATTTGTAAATTTTTCCCTAAAATTGCAACAATTTTTAAATTTTAAGGGTTAAAGTTATTTAAACACAAACAAAAACAATATTTAAATATTCATAATATTTGTAGATGGAAAAAAACTAGTGAAAATTCTGATCAATTTAAATGATAAAATTAACTTATGAATCATTAATTTTAATGAAGAAGTAGCACATTCCAAGGTTGATAATACGAAAACAACCATCTAATAAATACGACCACCAACACCATAATCATTTCAATATTATTAATATTATTGAAATATTATCAACAAAAAAAATCTATATTACGTGACTTATATTTTGCAATAACCTCATTTTAATTCTTGTAAAATAAATCTTATCTCTTATACATATTAATTAATGAATAGATAATTAAATTTTAAGGAAGTGATTTGAGAGTTGAAAAAATTCAATTTTCCCACTATAATAATTAATAGACTAAACAACATCAACCATTTCTCTATAATAGGTGAGCCAATGTTATAATCATTGAATTTTTAAAAGAATTCCACCGTGTATGTACACGGTGGCGTACATAAATCTGTATAAACAGAGCCGGACTTGATTATATTTTTAGACAATTTAAATTTATAATTATACACTGTGATTCAAAAGAAGCGAATGATGCAAATAACTCCTTTATTTATTAAAATTTCGAAANTTTTTTAATTATTTTTTTGTGGCTGGGTCAGAACGAATCTACCAGTTACCATTGCGAAGAAATGAGATCATCAATTTTTTTTAATTAGAACCCCTATTTTTGATTTTTTTTTCTGGAAGAGCATATTTTTCTGCGTCCAGACATGTAAAAATTGTAGAAGGTTACATGAGAAAATTTTCAA